>CAJNJA010012658.1:0-13013 GCA_905231915.1 Symbiodinium necroappetens | reverse complement strand
CAACAGCAGCAACAACAACAACAGCAGCAGCAGCAACAACAACAACAACAGCAACAGCAACGGCAACAGCAACAGCAACAGCAACAGCAACAGCAACAGCAACAGCAACAGCAACAGCACCAGCAGCAGCAACAGCAACAGCAACAGCAACAGCAACAACAACAACAGCAGCCTTAACAACAGCAGCAGCGACAGCAATGATGCCCACAACAATGCCAACAGCAGTACCAACGACAATGCTCGCGACAATGCCAACGACAATGCCAACGACAACAGCAGCAATAAGAAAACAAGAGTAAGCCATAACAGTTATAGCTATAATCGCATAGTCGTGATTATTATTGATAACAATCAATACCAATCAGGCGAAGAAAAATGTGTAAACAATGCCTAAGACTAATCACAACAACTGGAACGCCCGTGTGTGATGCCGATAGTGCCAAGGTTATGGTTACTTATCAGGTGACAGCACTGGTAGGAAGGCTGAACCGAGATCTACGAGTCTGACCCGCTCTTGTGCACAGGAGTGGAATCGCAAGAATGCTGCGACCATCTACTTCGCCCAGTCGAAGATCATTGAACCTGGATTTCAGTGGCTTAGACTGGTTAGAGTTTCTGAAGTTTCGATGATTGAGCCTGGATTTCAGTGGCTTAGACCGGTTAGAGTCTCTGACGTTTCGATGATATCATGTTTGCCTTACGAGTCAGAAGCTTGCCAGGCTGGTGGGCTTCAGGTAAATCTGGGACAGATCGGAAATCCCGCTGCGTGATCAGTATGTTCTGCGTTCATACTACACCTATCGAAGTATGGATTGTTACTCACCTTAAGAGAGACTCAGCGCTAGAGAGGCCGTCTTCCTGCATTTTACAACAGAAAAGCTTAGCAGGTCCAGAGTTGTGGCGGCTGTGCATCCCACAGCAGATAGCATTCCAAGTTCTGGCGCAAGGTAAAGCGAGAGGAGGGAGAGCTACCATTCCCTCATTCAACTTCATGGCGCTGGATGTTGATAGGGACACTTGCTACTGTTCACTTGACATACATATTCTTTGCTAACGAATAAGGAATATTCCTCGAACCCTAAACCTTAAACCCTAAACCCTAAACCAACTTTAGAGTCGGTTGGTAGGCATCCCGACTTGGGACCCTGAGAGAACGGACCTTCAGCTTCGCTGAGGTGGGAGTTGCCGAAAATAAGGGGTACCTTATACTGGGGTCCTTATAATTCGGGTCCTACTATTTAGGGTACTATATTAGGGTCCCCTATTTTCGGAAACCGCCAGGTACAGCGTCTGGGTGATTGTGACGAACCCACATTCGCCGGATGCGCTGGACGGACCGCCCTGGCCTCGCTATTCTTCTGGGACGGGAGTGGGGAGGGTCCGTCATACAGAAGGGATGTACGGAGTGGCATCAACACCCGGGTAAGGTGAGAGCAGGGAAGGCGTTGATGAAGTATTGTTTGGAAGGACGAGGTGTCTTTATGATTCGATCTTAACCGGACAACCTGAACCCTACTCGTTAGAGCTTTCCAGCTTGCAGTCGACCAGGCTCATGCTATGTTTGATGCCCACGTAATCGCCCTACAGCACTAGTGGCGACAGCACGGAGACGCCTACCTACTGCACTCAGGGCACTGAGCAAAAGGGGTACAGTAGTAGCATTAACAGCGACAGAACAACAACTTCGTTCACTGCTTGAGCAGGGGCGAAACCTTGTAAACCTACTGTTGATGATACAAATCCTGCATTACCGTAAGGACCCTAAACTATGGGAATTATGGTACATTCCTTATTATGGGTACTGCAGCATTGATATCAGTTTTTTTCATCAACCGCAGTACCAAGCTCCGAAACCCAGAGCATTCACGCCCCAAGCCCAAGTGCCTAACACAGGGGGTAATACTCAGAAACTGAAATCACAAAGGCTTCTATACTAAACTTCCCATAATACCCTTCAAGAACCCCTCTTGGCTCCTGCAGGACTGTAGCCCCCTCTAAACCCTAAAACCCTCAACCTCCAAACCCTAAGCCCTAACCCAGAACCCTCAGGGGTTTAGGGTTTAGGGTTTAGAGATTTGTGTCTTTGAGCCAACCAGCCAACCAACCCATCCCGTAGCTCTGAGGCGCAGCACCTGGGTGATGGAGACCTTCTTCGGGAGGCCGAGAGAGACCCGAAGCTTTCGACATTCAGCCACTAAACCCTAAACCCTAAGCCCTAAAAGGTTCAGAGTTTAGAGTTTAGGTTTTTTAAGGCTCTTGGGGCTTAGGCTTGAGGGTTTAGGTTTTAAAGTTCTCTTAGGGTTTAGGGATTAGGGTTTTAAGTCTTAAATGGCTCTTAGGGTTTAGGGTTTCCAGTTTCATATAGAGGCCTAAATAATTACCAATACTAGTTTGGGGGGGGCTCCTTATTATAACTATACTATAAAGGACCCCGAAGCCCCATTCTAATTATTAAGGCCGCTACATTAGGCTTTTCTGGGCTCTCAGGTTTTAGGGTTGAGTCCCGAAAAACCCGAAGCCCACTCCCTACCGTAGCAAGCACAGGGATTCCAAAGCCCGAAAAGCACAGCCCCCGAACACACAGAAAGCCACGCCTGAGCCCCAAAATCCAAACCCCAAACCCTAAACCCAACTTAAAATTCACATTTCGGAACCCAAAACCCTAAACCCCAAACCCTAAACCCTAAGCCCCTAAACATTGCATTCCCAAACCCCAAACCCAAACACGTCCACGAACCTCAAACTTTGCGAGCTGCAGATCTGCCACTCATACGAATTGCTTTGGGGTTCGGGGAGGACAAAGCCCGAGGGGGAGGACAAAGCCCGAGCCCTTTGTTCAAGGGACTAAAGGAGAGACCCTTGAAGAGACCCTTGGGGTTATATAGGGGCTTTATGAGACTATATAAGGGGTATATAAGGGTTATATTAGGGAATTTGGATTAGGGGTCCCTTCTAGGGGTCCCTCCTATTGCCTCTTAATTTGTCTTTGTCGGGAAAGGTCTGCACCCTCAACTCTACGTACGTAGAACAATAGCCGTTGATGGTACGGTTTTGGGTTTAGGGTTATGGGTTGGGCCATCATTTTAGCTACTTTTGGGGTCAGCCTGAAGGAAGCCCACACTTTCTGACTTGAACACTCGCGACCCCCAGGTTGAAACCTGCAAACTCCAAACCTTAAACCATTGGCTTTCAAGCCTGAAGTAGCCATACCAGCTAGTCTTGGTTAGGGTCTAGCAATCTGAACTTCCTGATCTGAGGGTTTAGAGTTCAAGAGGCCCTGAAATCCAAAACCCTGATGTCTAGGCTGTAAAGCTGTAAACCCTAAAACCTAACCGCACCTAACCCTAGCCCGTAAACTCGAAACTTCATTGTTTGGGACCTTCCCCCCCCCCCCAAAAAAAAAACAATAAAATAACATAAAAACATGGCAATTTGTGTTTCTCGTGTACTTCGACTACTCCAAAGTCTAAGCCCGGTCTGATTTCGCGTCCATCAGTATTCGTTCCACGAGCTTTGTGTTCGTTATCGTTTCCACAGTGGATATTCGTAGTCTCAGCTATCTCAACCCTATGCCCTAAACCCTAAACCTTGTGTATGGTTGTCAAAGCCGGAACCAAAAGTTCCACTCCCGCTCCTTCGGTTGACCTATGATGCCGCAGGCCGGTTCCACCAGCTACGATTCCAGAGGGCTATTTCTTGGACTATGTGGTGGCGCCAGGTGACATTTCGGTCTTTTGTTTTGCCTAAACCCGAAACCCTAAAACCCCTAAAAGTCCTAAACCCTAAACCCTAAAACTCCTAAACTCCGAAACCCTAAACCCTAAACCCTAAGACTCCTAAAACGCCTAAAACCTAAAAATCGTAAGCCCAAAGCCCTAAAACTCGTCAACCCTAATACCCCCAAAAGCCGGCTTCTTGGTCAGGTTTCCTTTCGATAGACTGCAGGCTCTCAGAGGGCTCCAAGGGTTCCACATCGGTCTGCAGTATATATACATATATATATATATATTTTTTTTTGGTTTAAAGGGGTTAGGGTTTCGGGGTTTAGGGGTTTAGGGTTTAGAATTCCGGATTTGGGGTTAGGGTGATTTCGGATCCGTTTTTTGCTCGAGGCTGGTGTGGGAGCTGTTCGAAGGAGGGTTCGTCTACTCATGCTTCGTTCGCTAGCAGATCAGTTTTTGAAGGCCTCCCAGCACAGACCTCAGGGTTTAGGGTTTAACTTAACCCCAAATAACCTACCTTATTCAGGACTTCTATAAAGAAATCATAATAAGGAGCCCTAAAAAGGTAGGTTCTTTCGGGTCCAGGTAGGGTTCAGCAGATCAGCTTTCGAAGGGAGGCCTTTTGAACATCGACTCGCGGGTGCTTGACCAAGGTCGGGGTTTGAGACTTCGTGTCTCAGGGTCCCTGGGTTGAGGTTTTGTTGCCTAAGTTGTGGGACTGTAGGATATTACGGATTTACGGCATTGTTTATGAAACAGGTGGAACTGAAAACCTCGTCCCCCGAACCTCGCGGCATTTACCTGCAGAACCTTCCCTAACAGATTGAACAGTTAATATCGGAACCCCATGCCCGAATGATCCTTTGTGCAGTGTACCCCTGCAGTGGCAGTCGCAGTGGTAGTGGTGGTCGGAGTGGTGAGTAGTGCATACATTCGTACAGATGTGTCTATTCTTCTCGCCAGATTGTTGATCGGTGGTTTCGTGTCTTGTGGAACATGCAAAGTGGTGTGAAGACGCTGCTACCACTTGCGGATACTGCTTGCGTGATTTCAGCCCTAAGCCTTGAACTCTAAACTCCAAGTCGTCCACCCTCATGTACCCATTCCTTGTAGTCATGTTTTGCAAGCCTCGCATCCGTTAGGATGGGACCCATTCCCTGAGTAGTCATTCCCTCAGGCCATCGACCAGACCGTTCCTTGAGCTCCAGAAATGTTGCACTCCATTATGGAAGGGAGCACTTGTTCTTAGCTTGCAGGTCCACGGTAGTCAGGAGATGTAGAAGTGCTACGTACCCATGTAAGCCAAATATCCGAAGTAACTATTCCCCGCCTTAGCAGCAACAGAGCTTAATGATGACTACTAAAACTTACTCAATCCCTGAACCTTAAACCCTAAACCCTAAACTCTATTCAATCCCTGAACCTTAAACCCTAAACCCTAAACTCTATTCAATCCCTGAACCTTAAAGCCCCCACCCCGGGACCCTACTTCATGAAGCGCAGGCTATCGAGTGTCCGGACTCAATGAGCTCACGGTGGAAACGCCCGAGGCGAAGTGTTGAGTCTGGGGTTCAAGAGTTAGAATTTAAGCGGTTTATGTTCAGGCCGCGGTTTATGTTCAGGCCTCTAAAATGTAAACCCTAAACCCCCAACCCTTTTAAACTTTTAAACCCTAAACCCTAAGGCAGCTTGGGGTGTAGGGCGTAGGACATAGGATTTCCGTGTTCCAAGCACTACGGACATCAGACCCCTTCATTTACAGTATTGTGTGGGGATTCACGTGCTTCTTGCTGTGATGAGTCTTGCTCTCGGTGTTGCAGGGTTTCCGGGTTCCGTGATCAGCTGCCTAATGAATCTTAGCATCTTTACTTCTCTACCACTGGTTGGCAATATGCAATTGTTGCAATCTGTTATTTCCAGTGCGGTAGCTCTACTCAAAACCAAAGTGCATGGATGACAACATTTTTCATGTACTGACAACTGGAGTAAGGTGAATAAATAGGGACCTCATAGATTTGCACTAGGCTGGGATGTAAGTCCTGGCTTTTGAAGACAAAGTCGCATTGCCCATTATCAGGCAGGAAACCCTGAACCCTAAACCCTAAACTCTAAACCCTAAACCCTAAACCCAAAACCCAAAACCCTAAACCCTAAAGCCTAGAACCCTAAACCCTAAATTCTAAACCCTAAACCCTAAACCCTAGAACCCTAAACTCTAGGGTGTTTCGGGTTTAGAGCTCCAGGGTTTAAGCAGGCACGGGATGGTGGAAGCTTCGTCGACTGGGTTACCTTCACCATGCCGCGCTCTAAGGGGGAGGGGGGCGATGTCATCCTAGGTAGTATTATAGGTTTAGGGTTTAGGGTTTAGGGTTTATGGTTTAGGGTTTAGGGTTTAGCATACCCCCGCGACCCTTCTTATCCCTACTTCTGGCTCTCTTAAACGGACCTTATTGAGAGGGTCAACTCCGAGCTGTTAAATGTGCCCACCTCTGGTTATCGCAACCCTAAGCCAGCAACCCGACTCTCAACCCAGATTCCCTAAGCCTAACCCCTTCACTGAGCCCCGAAGCACCTTGAGCCCAAATCCCCAAAACCTCTAAACCCCAGATCCCCAATCAACCTAGTCCCAAACCTGCAAACCCTAAACCCTAAACCCTAACACCCCAAACCCTAAACCCAAACACCCCGACACCCTAGCCCTAAACCCTAAACCCTAAACCCCTAAACCCTAAACCCAAACCCAAAACCCTAAACCCTAAACCGTAACACCCTAAACCATAAATCCTAAACCCTAAACCCAAAACCCAAAACCCCCAAACCCCGAAACCCAAACCCAAAACCCAAAACCCTAAACTCTGATGACTGAAAGACTCCCGGTCAGAAGTAGTGCCGGTCGTGGGTTCTGAGTGCTCTTCCAGTCCCAAGGCATACCCCGAGCTGATTTAGGGTTTGGGGTGCTAGGGTTTCAGGGTTTAGGGTTTCAGGATTTAGGGTTTAGGGTTTGGGGTGTTAGGTCCGGGTTTAGGGTTTAGGGCCTACAGAAAAGAGCGTAGCACTTCAGAGGTTGCAGTGCGAGAGCCCTTTTCGGCCTCCGGTTACACCCAGGCCTTGCGTGCTTGAAGCCACCTGCAACAGCCCCCCAATCCCTGAGGGTTTAGGGTTTAGGGGTTAGGGTTGAGGGTTTATGCCGGAAGCAATGCGAGATGATTTCGAAGACCGCCTGGGACATTCCTAGAATTGCACAGGGCTTGCTGTTAACAGGCATCCCGGCCTAAACGCGAGACACTAAGCCGAACAACCGAGACCCGTGATTTCCAAACCCCAGCTCCCTAAGCCCCAACCTAAACCCCTAAACCCTAAACCTTAAGCCCTACACCCCTACACCCCTACACGCCTAAACCCCTAAACCCCTAAACCCTAAACCCCTAAAACCCCCAAACCCCAAAACCTAAACCCTAAACCGCCAAACCCCAAAACCCCTAAAGCCTAAACCCCCGAAGCCCGGAAGCGCGACGCCCAGGAACTTCCCCGATCTTCTGCTTCCTGGGGCCCGGCCCTGAAAAAGGGGAGTGGGTGGTCTGGGGTTTATGGGTTTTAGGGTTTAGGATTTAGGGGTTTAAGTTTAGGGGTTTGGGATTTAGGGTCTAGGGGTTTAGGGTTTAGGCTTTATGGGGTTTGGGATTTAAGGTTTGGGAGTTCAGGGCTCTTTGCGTGATCTGGTGGGTCTCAGGCGGGGCAGCCATAGCTTGACTGAGGCCTTGCATGAAGTAGTGGAAGTGCGCATCGCTTTGCAGGTGATGCTCCAACCTCGGGTTTAGGGTTTAGGGATTCCGGCAAAGGCTTTGGCAGCAAGCGCCATGGCAGGCAGCCGCAGCCCTATGCCAGGCCCGTTAAGGATGGAAAGGCGACGCTGACGGCAAGTCAGAGCTGGACGGCAAATGCCACGCCTTTCAGCATGGGAAGTGCGAGGTAAGAAATGCCGCTTCGAGGACGTTTGCGACTTCTGCGGCTCTGCAGACCATGGCCGTTCATTGGCAGGGAAGGTGTGCTAGGGACAGTTCCTCGCCCTTTGTCCGGACGGGGCACTGGGGCTGAGAGAACATGGCAAGTTGTTGGATGGAAGCAGTGCGAATGCAGTCGCGCAGAGTGCTGCGACATCGTCGGTGCCTGGTCCCACCCCTACTCCGGCTGCTCCTTCGCCAAGCAGTGCAAAAGCTGAAAAGTTGGGACCAGCCCAGCGAGTACCGTTGGCTGGGTTTGGTGGGCTTAGGCCGCTGGTTCGTCCGGACGGTTTATGGATCTTACTCGGTTTGGGACTACGGCTATGCGATGTGTCACGTAGTGCTTCACTGTCGAGCCCACTCCCAGCTGCCTAGCGCACAAGTTCGAGTTCAAGTAGGACCATTCCAAACCCCGAATCCCAAACACTACCTTAATCCCTTAAAGTAGGTAAAATACTGGCCCAACACCCCTAGAAGGATATTGTTCTACATTACTTCTGGGGTCCAGATAAACCCTAGGATGAAGTCGGTTGTTCCAGAAATCGTAGCAGCGCACCAACCTCAATCTTGGAAATGATGTGGTGGGGCTTAGAATGCCCTTCCGGCGAGTATACATCCCTAGGAATGTTGGCGAGTGAAAGTACATCTTCTCAGTTTTGTCGTGAGGAGACTAGTAACTAGTAATCAAAACCAAGTCGTCAAGCCTTGCGTAGGTGCAACAGCTAAAGCTGTAGAGTCTGAGAAGCATGCGTAAACACTGGCAAAACCCCAGCAGCCACGGAATGGCTCTGCAGTGGCTCACAAATTCGAAGTTTTAGACCCGAAGACCAACCTAGAGCCACAACTAGGATAGGAAGTAGGGATGCCAATCACAATTATGACCAACTTAAATCCCTAAACCTTAAACCCTAGACCCGAAATCGTGTGATCCCTAAACCCTGAACCCTAAACCCTAAATCGTGTGATCCCTAAACCCTAAAGCCATCAACGTCAAGGACCGCATTCTGATTCGCGCGCCCCCGGGCTTCCAGATGTCCTTCCTCTTGCCCGGGTTTGAGCCTGGTGCCCTTGGAGAGTCAGGGTTCGGGGTTTAGGGCGTCTAGGGTTTAGGGTTTAGGGTTTAGGGTTTAGGGTTCGGGATTGAAGGATTTAGGGTTTAGGGTTCGTGCCCTTGCAGCTTCGAGGTTGATGTTGCCGATACTATTCCTTGAACCCTAGCAGAGCTAGAGAGTTTAGGATTGAGGCTTCTGTCTTTTTGGGATCCGTTCCCGGGCCCTGCTTCGTCACGACGACGACTGCACTAGTCATACTCGCAACAGTCTGGCGGTCGGCCTGGGAACGGAGAGTGCCGGGCTTGCGACATGGAGCTTACAAGCCAGCAAGGGCCCAGGGCGCTCTGGGTTTAGAGGGGCCTCATGGTCGAAGCTTCAAGCTGCGGATGCAGAGGGGTTGACGGTTTCGTTTTTACGTTGCGAGCTTATAGAGGTTGTAGAGGTCTGTTTCAAGGGTGTTGATTCAATGTTGGAGCCTTTGCTTCAAGACTCCGTCACTCAGTAATCTGAGTCCAAATTCTTCATCGAGAGTGATCTGTTTCCAGCATTTTCTGTGTGCACTTCGAGTCGGACCAGGAACGTACCGCAATAGCTTGTGCTACTTACTCTCTCTTTTGGCTGTTCCATGCAAGCCTGGAGTGTTGGCATTGCTCCTGTGCTATCTCGTTTTGGCCTTCTGCATATGCTTTCGCCTTCCTAACTTCATAACAGTCCCCTGGACCCCCAGAATGAACCAGGATCTGTAACCCTAAACCCTAGACCCTAAGCCCTAAACCCTAAACCCTATGCTTAAATTCTGGAGCGCCTTAGGCTGGTCGTCCTGTGCTATGGCTTCCGCTGGCTTCCAACAATCTGGCCGCCACCCTTGCCTCCGGATGCGGGCGCCTGAAGATTTCGGGAGGGCCTCCGCAGTTTAACGGGGCGCGAAGCCATTTTACTAACAGAGCTCGAGTCTTTGCAGGTCCGTATCTGACGGCATCCACACTTCAGACTTGAGCGCTGAACGAACGCCCCAAACAGTAGCTGTGTTTAGCCGTGGGTGGCACCGGTCGAGGTGGTGGTAGTAGGCACTGTCGAGGGGAAGCCCCAAGCTCAGACGCCTCAGGGGTCCAAGGAGGGATGAGTCCCAACAGCCGACACTTCTCCCGGTTGTGGGGGGAAGGTACTACGAGGAGCCAAGGGGTCTTAATAATCAGTAAGAGGACCCCCCTTACACTCCCTATATTCTATGTATAGTCATAGTCATTAGTTATACTCGCCCGTTTTTTGCTACCATACCATGAACCCTAAACCCTAAACCCTAAACCCTAATGCAGTGTTTACTCACCACCTCACAGGCCCAAGGCCTCAAGCTTGTCCCCTCCCCATAACATCCCTCTCCATGGCTGTCCTGACCTCGAAACTACTCTGTATCCCGGCCGGCAACCCCATCCCGGCACCAAGCCCACACCGCTGAAAATGCCCCTAAACCCTTCAGGTGGATCCTGACACGATCCCGCAGCACTTGATCCCCATCCGCCCGCCTCAACGACCTCCAGTTCCGGAGGCCCTGGTGCTACTGACCGTGCTATAGGGATTTGCCAATTAGACTAGGGTGTTCGATTTAAGGGTGTTCGGTTTTAGGGTTTCGGGTTTAGGGGTTTAGGGTTGAGGGTTTAGGGTTTAGGATGTTTGTAGAACTTAGAACCTTTTCTTCAATCAAGGAGCGCTATGGAATAGCGTTGGTAATGTTTGTCAGCACCTGCTGGGTCCATGATGCAGCACTTTATAGCAGCGCCTCTCGCTAGCTGGTGCTTCCGGGTGCTTCTTGCGGCTTGTGAGTTTAGGGTTTGGGGTTTAGGGTTCAGGGTTTGGGGTTTAGGGTTTAGGGTTTAGGGTTTAGGGAAAGTTTTGGGTTCAGGGTTTTGGGGTTTGCGTTTAGGGTTTAGGGCTTCCCATTTTAGGGCTGTAGGGTTTTGGGGTTTGGGTTTAGGGCTTCCCTGTTTCAGCTTCAACCGCTCAAGGTTGTGGAGTTTCTCTTGAGTCGCCTGTCAGAGCCTCCTCGATCTCTGGCATCTGTCCCATCTTTTATCGTTGTGAACTCGACCTTTGGCATCTGACCCTAAACCCTGTTGGTTTCGGAGTGAAGCGTGACTTTATAGAAGTCTTTGCCTGATTTGCGAGAGCCAGGTTTGTATCAAAGCCCACTCTATTAAACAGGAGGTTTCCTAAGGCGTATGCAGTATCCCGGAACCCTTTACCCCTGTACCCCTGAACCCCTGAACCCGAAATCCCTAGAATCGAAACCCTAAGCCCCTAAAACCTAAAACCGAATAAATTCGATAGAATGGCGTGTTGTGAGTATCCAGGCCGGTAAGATTTACTTCGGTCGACTTCTCGCCAGCAAGCGATTGAAAATTCCTTGACTAAATCGCTGAACCCCTAAAGTCCTCAACCCTCGAGCTGAGTGAGCTCGAGTGCTCTTTCGCGGAGGAAAGGACTATTGCATTATTAAAAACAAAACCCTAAACCCTAAGTATGCCCTAAGACCCCCTGAGCCCTAACGCTCTAGGGTTTGGGGTTCAGGGCTGTTTGGGTTCCTTTTGAGTCCCCCTGTAGCCAACAGCATTGCAAGAAAGCTGAGAGCCAACATCCTGAAGCGACCAGGGGGTGCCCACCTGGGCCAGTGGCAGCTCTGTGCCCCACTGTAGGGTCTTCGGCTGCGGCGGTTTTATGGCTCTTTTGGGAGGGGTTCGGGTGAGGCCTGCGGGTTTTCGGGCATAAACCCGAGAAGCACTTAGGGTTTAGGGCTTTAGGAGTTTAGGGTTCTCGGGGTTTTGGGGAGGTTTTAGGGGTTTAGCGTTCTTTTGTTTAGGGTTTAGGGTTCTCGGGGTGTCAGGGTTCAGGGCCTTTGAGTGCTGGAGCTGCCCAAGGCTTTAGGGCCAGTGGTTTATGGCTGAGGCTGTAGGGGTTGGACATTTTCAGGGGGTAGTTACCGTTCTAGGAGCCTTCTAGAAGGTCTATATACCTGATGGAAGCCTTATAGAAGCCTTATATACCTGATGGAAGCCTTATAGAAGCCTTATATACGCTAAACTCCCCACCTGTAGTTTCCCTCTAAGTAGGGGATGGTTTAGTGCATAGGGCTGGGAGTCTCACACGTTCAGGGTTTAGATTCGCTTTGGAGGGTTTACGGTTCTAGGGTTTGGGGTTTAGGGTTTAGGGTTTGGGGTTTAGGGTTTAGGGTTTGGGGCTTTAGGGTTTAGGGTTTAGGCTTTCTGAAAACTCGAAGCCGAAACCCCTAAATCCCTAAAGGTGTGAGGCTTGAGGTGGTGTCGAGTGGCATCGGACAACCCCGTGGTTTAGAGTTAGAATAGCGGGTAGTGATGGTTTCTCCGTCGAAGGTGGTGGTTTATACTTAGATGCTACGTCTTGTCGGGGTTTTGCTTTATGATGGCTTAGATCTTACAGACTGAAAATTGCAAAAACTTACGACAAAGTAACACAGAAAGCTCACAACTAAGCGTGCTTTCTCTCCTGGCCTTGCTTTGGGCGCATGCTGCCGATAGCGTTTCGCTTTCCGCTTTCAGGGTGGCTTGGAGTCAAGGGTGAGCTCCGGCTGCATCTACTCTTTCTGGCACGTTTGCAAGCGTTGCCCTAAACTGGGGGCATTAGCCGGAAACCCGAAACCCTAAGCCGTTGTCCCTAAACAGTCCTAAGCCGGGCATACTGCCAGGTACTTGAGATCCAGCCGACGAATCTTAGCTCTGAGCTCCAATGGGCTGCAGATGGCGCTTGGGTGATGAGGCTCCGAACCGCCTTAGCCGCTAAAGATTGTAGGGCTTCGGGTTCAGGGTGTGCTGATCCCCCCTCAACCCTGCGCAATGTGTTTCTAAGCCTTATAAATCTCAATCCCCGAACCCAAAATCCTTCGCCGAGAACGCCAACTAACGCTGACCCATCGTAACCCTGAGCCCAAAGGAGCAAGCCAACAAGCGGTGAATCCCATGTCGAGGTGATGGTTTAGAGTTCACGGTTTCGGGTGCAGCCTCGAGTTCTTGAGCGAAGCTTAGTGTTGAACGGTTGGTTACAGTCAAGTCCGGCGATGTCCTTCTCATCCGACAACAATCCCAAGCCACGTGTAACAGAAGCTTGTGCCTAACCATTCGACACAGCCTCCACTACACCTCAACTGTAGACCCTGTTTAAAGGCCCGACACCTCTAACCTTGGGCCCTGAACACCCCCCCCCCCCCCCCC
>CAJNJA010012657.1:0-13013 GCA_905231915.1 Symbiodinium necroappetens | reverse complement strand
TACCTTATAGAATCCTTAATATATAATTGGTTAAACCAAAAAAAGGAACTACCATGGAGACTATAGGTATGATGAACATGATGCGTTGGCGCCTTCCCGGGCTCCCTGGTGTTGAGGATGATTCAGCGAAAATGCCAGGTGCCACAACACAACAATGAGTGTGCAGGTGCATAGATACTCGCAATAGGATTCAGGGTAGTCTTTCCGGAGCCTTCTATACGCCCTGTCTCGCTCTCTCTCTCTCTCTCTCTCTCTCTCACTCTCTCTTTCTTTATTTGATTCTCTCTCTCTCTCTCTCTCTCTCTCTCACTCTCACTCTAACTAATACTCACAGTCTTGCTCTCACTCTCACTGTCACTCTCACTCGCTCACTCACTCACTCACTCACTCACTCACTCACTCACTCGCACTCTCTCTCTCTCTCTCTCTCTTTCTTACTGCTCTCTCTGTCAAACTATAGTATAGATACGAACCCCCAAAGCCCATTCCAATGATTGAGGCCTCTGTGTGTATCCGAGGTGAGGAAGGCAGATGGCAGCGTGGCGACCCGCCTTGTTTTGTTCCTTCTCAGGGCGACTTCTGGGCCCTTTGAGTGTCAAGTACATGACAGGCTTTAGGGCTTAATGAGACCTTTAAGCCATGCAGTGACAACTTGAACGCATAATGTTATCGCTCTAGTATTTTATGAGCCCGAGCATGATCGACAGTTGAGCTTGCAAGCAGAGACGAGTAACAAAGATGAGCAGCAAGAGCCAAACAAGAAGAGAGAGAGAGAGAGACGGGCTCATATACAGATACAAGCATATATCCATATACATATGTATGCATATTAAATAATGCTAATAATAAAATAATATATATATATATGCGTACCGATATCCAGCCGATGGGGAAGAAGTGAGGTGAACAGATGGATGGCCGTGAGTGGATGTATGTTACTGCACGTACACTTGCGCAAACCAACACAAACCTGCATATGTATGCCTCAAGTTCTACCCTACGGTTTCGGGTTTCTGGTTTAGGGTTTAGTGTGTGTAAGCATTTACGTGCAATGCATGGAATCGTGTGTATTTGAGGTTGTTCGTGCATACATGCATCATTTCCTTCGTCATTCGCTCAATGTCAACTTTAACCTTGTTGGGTCAGTATTCTCGTTTTGTTTGGGTGTCAGGCTAGCTAGTTTAGAGCATTTGGCTGATAGCTGGGTGTGCTGCCAGCCAAGTCTACTGATGGAAAGCTCGACTTAGCCATCCGCTCTCTGTCACGAATCACTGACGGGATCGTGTACAAAATGGACGCGACGATCTCCCTCGTAACTTTAATCTAATAGTTGTAGTAAGCGCATAACAGTTGCAATAGTATTTGTAACATATATATATACATATATATATACATATATATATATATACATATATATATAGAGTCACAGTCATACGAACAGTAGTAATAACAGTATTAATGATACCAATGATTGAACCCAAACCCCACTCCAAAGCACTATGACAGGTAACCTGGGGTGACAGCGATTGCGGGGGTGACAGCTCACACGTGTCGCGTGGCGAAATACCCTAAATACTGAACCCTACACTCTACTGTACCTATAGTCTCCATTGTAGTTCCTTTCGCGGTACCTTATGGGACCCTAATATAAAATTCGCGAAACCAGAAAAAGGAACTACAATGGAGACTACAGGAGGACCCGTAAACCCTCCCCTCCAGACCATAACGCAAAAGCCGGGCTCAGTGCTTTAGGTGCCATATGCGGAGCTGTGGAAAGATGTATGCCCTAAGTAGTACCCTAATAAACCCTAGAGATTAGAAGGAAGCCCATGTAGAACTTTACACCACGTTATTGAGGTGTTTCAGGGCTTTAAGTTGTAGGGCTTTTGGGATTTAGCGTTTGGGGGTGGGGGGGGGTTATGTTTGGAGCGTTAGGGTTGTAGTATGTGGGTGTTGGGGGTTTCAGGTTTCATTCGTTTTCTTGGAGTCGGGCCCGGGGTTTATGGGACTTGGGGGTTTTTGATTTTCGGGCGATTGGTTTGAAGGATTCTGGCTTTTCACTGGCGTCGGGCAGGACCTTTCCAAACCGAGTCCGAAGCCCCTTTTCCATGGACCCGGCGAACATTTTCGAGTCCTAGACGTCCTCAACCCCTTGGGCCGAAGATCCGTCGTGACCCCAAACCCAATAAGTCTATACGCCTAAGCCCTGAACCCTACCCATAGGCCCCTAAGTAGTTCCTTTTGAGGATTAACTTATAGGATTCTAAATATAAACCACAAAAAGGAACTACTTAGGGGCCTATGGGTAGACCCCCAAAAAGCTCGAATCTCATGCCTGGAACCCCCCAAAGCCCCGAAACCCTCAAGCGCCAAACCTAAACCCTAAACCCCAAACCCCGAAATCCTAAACCCCAACACCCTAACACCCTAAACCCTAAACCCCAAACTCCTAAATCCTAAGCCGTCGGGTGCACACCTAGGCAGGATCAACTGGTGGAGACCTGGGCCGCAAGAACGAAGGGGGAGATTTAGGGCCCTATAAGGGTTCCACTAGGCTCCTTTAGGGGTTCCTATGAGGGTTCGATGAGGATTCAGGGTTTTGTGGAGCTTTAGCGGGGTGTATAGGGTCTAGTGACCTAGGGTTCAGGGGTTTAGGATTGAGGGTTTTTTTGTGCTATGCAGAGTTCAGGCTCGAGGACTTGTGGACCCTACTTCAGACGCTTTGAATTTCTGGCCCAGGTTGGGTTTAGGGTTTAGGGCTGATCTTCTGGATCAGGTTTGTCGTTCGAGGGGGACAAGCAGCAGCTGTCTCTGCAGAAGGAAGTGCACATGATCCAACACGCGAAGCTGCCAATTCCCAGTCGTGAAAGCTTCATGCCACGATCATCCGAAGCCGTTCTTTGCCTGCTGTACTGCCTCCACTTTCGCATGCGGTATCCGCTAAGGTGGCATGCCTTCAGCTACCTAGACCCTTAAACTAAACTTCCCCTTTGGGCGGTACACTATCTTCTTATTACTATCGGACTCCAACCCTGAAGCAGGTTATCCACCACGGATATTACAATCTAGTGTCTAGGGGGAACGCAATATTGACATGATCCCATGCTAGTGTGGAAAAGCACTTGCAGGTGATTTAGGCCGGGGATGTCTCGACGCACTGCACTGGTCCGCCATTTTCTTTGTACACTTTCGCAGTGACATTCTGAATCGTTGAGTCAAAATCTCCAGACTCCCACGGCTAGAAACCCAAGGAGGGCCGCTTAAGAGCTTGATTTGGGATGTTGTCATAAGAGACCATGCAATCTGGAGAACCCAAACCCTGTTGGAGCCTAATGGCCCTCAACTCAAAACCCCGAATTTGGTGTGCGGCTTATAGGGTTTACCTGGACCCTTAACCTCCGTTTTTAGGGCTCATTATTATGATTTCCTTATATAAGCCCTTCATTAAAAAGGTAGGTTCTTTGGGGTCTAGGTAGGGTTTGCTTCCCGTCACTGCATAGCCCGGGTTATAGACCCTTGGATGTAGCGTATTAGCATATATGACCGAAAAGGATAGAAGCAGGTGTTGCTGTAGTGATCCTACGTACAACGTTATACTGACCACTACCCATGAACCCGCGAGCGCACCCTGACCCCGAACCCCGCGAAACCTAAAGCCCGAAGCCCTCACGTCCGAATGAACTAAACCCGTAAATCCCAAAACCCCAAAACCCTAAGCCGTAAACCCTAAACCCTAAACCCCAAAATCCCCAAACCCCAAAACCCTAAGCCCTAAACCCCGAAAGCCCTGAAGCACCCATGAGCTTCCAGAGGATGTCACCCAGATCGCCACCACGGAAGGCGCCTTCGCGGCTCTCACCGCCGATGAGTCCGTCGTCCCCTGACTCAGGGCTTAGTTTAGGGTTTGGGGTTTAGGGATAGGAAGCACATATCGGATTCTCAATAACTCTAAACCCTAAACTATAGCACTTTCGTCGATTCTGGCACTAAACCCAAGGCCTCCAGAGCCCTAGACCCTGAACCCCAAACCCTCAACCCCCAAAAGCCCTTTTCTAGATCCCTTATTATCCCTTATAGATCCCTGATAGGAACCCTGAAAGATCCCTTTGAGTAATCCTAAGAAGCTTCCCTGGAAGAATAGGCGGCAGCAGATACAGCCACGCCTCCGGTTTTAGGGTTTAGGGTGTAAGGTGGGTTTTCTTGTCGATACGGCAAACTTCGACAGCAATGGACGTTGATTTCCATTGCGAGCTGGATATTTTTTTTAGAACTCCAGAGAGTAAGAGAATCGCCAGCGAATCAGGGCCGTGCGCATCGGTCTAGTTCAGCAGCATCAAGCTGCTTTCATGCAGCATTGGATAACCCTAAACCCTAAACCCCTAAACCTCGAAACCGTTAACCCCTAAACCCTATAACCCCTAAACCCCTAAACCCCTAACCCTTACCCCCTAAACCCTAAATCCCATAAACCCCCCAAAACCCCCAAACCTTAACCCCAAAACCCTATAACCCCTAAACCCCCAAACCTCAACCCCTAAACCAACCCTCCATCTCCTAAACCCTTTTCTGAAAGCATAACCCCGGCTGCCAACTGACATAGAAGCTTAAAATGATCACCAGCATTATTCCTTAGGGCTTTGAGGGTTTAGGGTTTAGGGTCTCGGGGAATCAGGTCATTATATTTATACTATACTATGAAGGAGCCCAAAACCTCCTTCTAGTTTTTAAGGCCCCTACATTACTTATACTAGGAGAAGTCAGGGTCACTTGCGCAGAACAAACGGGAGAAGCTTGATTGTAATTCCCGCTACTCCCCATTACCGAAGAGGCTGAGACATCGGCCAGGTGCAAAATATATGGTGGGGAATCAAAGGTAGCCTCCAGTGCTGAAGAGAGTGAACCCCGACAAGTAAAGTACGATGAGGATTGAGCAGTGGTACGGTTCATTATGGGTCTAGGAGTATAGGATTCATTTGCTTTCGGTGTGTGTATATATATATATGTATATGTGTGTGTGTGTGTGGCACCTGTTCCTCCGCAGGTTTGTTGGGGCCATCGGCAGTGGGGTGGAGACTGCTCCCAGGTCCAGAAGTACCTGCAACTGGGTTGCCTTTGTCTTGAAGTAAGGACTTTATGTCGGGTTGCGCACTTATGGATTTGTTCTTATGTCATGTGTGTGTATATATATATATGTATTTATGTATGTATGTATGTATGTATGTATGTATGTATGTACGCACGCGTTGCATGTGTTTGTTGCTTTGTTTTTTTGCGTTGTATGCACGAGCGGATGCCCTTGAAGTTCCACTCAGCAATTGTTTTCTGATAATTTTAATGTGGTGTCCTCGCCATCCAGCCCCTCAGAATGAGAGCATCAGGAACGTTTCAGGTTTAGGGCTTAGTTTGCCTTTATTGGCACGTACAGCAAATCAAAGTTTGCAACTACGGAACCTATCTTGAGAGACTGGCATTCTGAGGGTCCAGGTTTTGAGGTCTGCGTCTTTAGCCCATAACCACGCCTTTTTCCATGCGCATCCGTACTTGCATATATACGTCACTTTCAGTGTTCATTCTTGCCCACCTTCCTACATTCACCCCCCACGCAAAACCAAATGTTGCGAGTTTTATATATTCGTTTTGCCACCAGAACGAGTGCAATGCAATCGTCACCGTTGTTGAATCTCCACCGGTGCACATTGATGCACGGTCTTGTGTACTGTAGTTCATGGTGTCGACATGATATGTTTGATGTCTACTAAGCCTAGCTCAGCACGTGCACCGGGTTGTTTGGTTCGGGTTTCAGGCTTAAGGCTTAGTTAGGGTTAAACCCCAACCCCCTAAATGCATTACAGCACACTCCAAACTCAAGTCAAACCACACCCATGGTAAGGAATATACCATATTTCCCACAGTTGAGGGCCTAGACCCTACACGCCCGAAGACCTTAAATCCGAGTCTTCGAAGCCTGGGGGCGCCGGGCCAACAAGGTCTTCAGGGCATTTACCTGTTCATGTAATGCAGGGGCCTGAAGAAAGGGCAGTGCGATTCCTTAGAGTTTCGCCGTATATTTTCCAGTACATACTGTACCCCAAATCCTATTCCGACTGGTAAGGCCCGAAAATCAAGCACATTCTTACCGGTTTTTGTGGAGTTTAGGAAGGGTTCTGCAGTGCTTGTAAGGGTTTAGGCTTTGTCTTTCTCAAGGTCTTGGACAGGTTCTATTGATACAACAAACCCGAAGCCCAAAACCTAAGCCCTAAATATGGAAATCTTTGCAAGCTCTCCAAGCCCTAAACCGTTTCGAGGTTCAAGGTTTACCCATAGACCCGTAAGTAGCTCCTTTTGGGGATTACCTTATAGGATTCTAAATATAAACCATAAAAAGGAACTACTTAGGGGCCTATGGTAGAGGCATCGGTCTCCCTATGTGCACAACGAATCGTGGAGCTTTAGGGTTTAGGGTTTAGGGCCATGGAGCCTGAGGCAAAACGTCAAGCAGATCAAAGGCAAGCTCTGTTGCTTAGAGTGTGTCCGATGGCAGTGTTTGCGACAGCTTTTTGGTGGCGTTTGTGTGAGGTTTCGCGAGCTGCTAGACATTTGCCCTAAAGTCGGTCATGAAGCCCTATAGTCTAGCACTTTCAACCCTAGTCCCTTAAACCTCAAACCTTTAGAATTCAGCTTCGGGCTGAAGGTTCTGGAATTGAGGGTTTCGGGTTTAGGGGCTGGGCGGAGTGCAACGACTTTGGTGCAGAATTACACCGCGGGTTGTGTCGGTGCCTCGCGCTGAAGTCGGTCGCCAACCGGCATACATTTCAGACTTGTTTGTGGCTCTACCCATAGGCTCCTAAGTAGTTCCTTTTTGTGGTTTATATTTAGATTCCTATGAGGTAATCCCAAAAGGAACTACTAAGGAGCCTATGGGTAGGGGCCACGACGATTCAGATATTGAGCTGAGGATTGGGGAGACGGGGTGAGGGGGGGGGGTCGTAGCAGCAACGTTCGCAAGCACCCACCCACACCATCACCCGCGATGCTCCCAGATCCCCAAATTTGAAGGAAGACCGTATTGACCTGTGGTTTCCACTCTAGTTCCTTTTAGTGGATAGAACTAGAATGGATTCAAACCGTACTTCAACTCCCAGATCGCTCAGAAGTCCAGACTGGTTGCCATGGCTAAGAGACAGGCCACTGACGAGCTGGTCGAGGGAGTCACTCCGTTCGACCCAAGCTGGCGTCGCAACCCGGCGTACGAAGAGGCCTCCACGGATGATGAGGGTGACACCTCGGGCTCTCCTGCGGCGACTTCGAAGTCACCCCCCGACTACACCTCTCCCGCTGCCGCCTCCACCGCCTGTCTCTTCAGACCAGATCGAGCCTGGACGAGTTGCTGAACTACACCCTGCCAAGTCAAAAGCAGCACTGGCCAGCCAAACGATCGAACCTCGCCCACTGCGACCGCCTGCAACTGCACCGGGTGTGCCAGTCTCTGGCCCACCCCCGCCCTCACCGGCGCAGCACAGCACCAGCGGCCCGTAGGGCTCTTGGTTGGGTGCTATGGTTTATATATATATATATATATATCATAACATGAGATTTTGGAGACAAGTCTTTGTTCAGGCTCCCTGTCTTGCGCAACAACTTAAAGATTTGTTGAATCAGTCAATACCTTCCAAACAGGACCTGCTTGGCCCTTTGACTATTTTTTAAAAAAGTCTACGTGCATATCGAGGTTTGGGTTCAGGGGTTTAGGCTTTTGGGTTTACGGTTTAGGGTTTTCGGGTTTTCGGGTGTCAGGGTTAGGGTTTAGGGTGTCCCTGCCCCCCCGAGCCCTATACATCCCCGAAGCCCCCAAGCATCAATCCCAAAAGCCCCATAGACGCTGAACCCTAAACCGCAAACCCCCAATACGCTGAGGCCCCAAATTCTAAACCTTATGATACACCCTAAACCCAAAACCCACCTGAACCTAAACCCAAGCTGCAAAGCTTAAACCGCAAATCCCCAGACCCTGAAACCCGAAGCCTCAGGCCGAACCACAGCTCTTTTGCGTAATCCCTCAGTAGCATAGAAGCCTGAATGACTACCAACATTGTTCCCCAGGACTCCTTGTTATAACTATACCATGATATAGCCCCCAAAAAATTGTCAAGCCTCCTCTATGGTAGGTAGTATAGGGGCCTCAATAATTACCTATACTATTTTAGGGGTTCCTTATTATAATTATAGTATTATAATGGGCCCCAAAGCCCAAAACCATATTCTAATTATTAAGGCCCTTATATTATGTTTCAGGGCGCGGAAGAAGCGCCCTTCGAAGTGCCCGAAGCCTGGAGTCTAAGCAGGCTTTGACTAAGAAGAAGACCCCCGCCCAAGCCCCCTCCAACACTCGGCCTGGGAGCGTTAGGGTGATCGAGTGTGGGTTTTGAGGGTGTTTAGGGTTTCCTGATACTAGTGATTTAGGTTTTCAGCTTGCCCCCAGACCCCCAAACCCTAAACCCTAAGCCCTAAACCCTAAAACCCTAAAGCCCTAAACCCTAAAACCCTAAACCCAAAGCCCCTAAGCAAACCCCTGGAAGCCTTGAAGGCACCAACTTTGCCTTCGCGGCGGTGCGCTCCGATGCGTCGGTTCTCACCTGGGGCTTCGGCCTTTGTGGTGGGGACCTAAGGGTTCAGGGCTTAGGGTTTAGGGTTTAGGGTTCAAGGCTTAGGGTTTAGGGTTTGGGGGTTTAGGGTTTAGGGTTTAGGGAACTGCAGGTACCATGACCCTCCAAGTACCCTCATATAGGGGTATATGGCATATGGTCCCAAATTAAGGGTATTTAGGGTCTTGAGAGGGTAGATGGAGGGTCTAGGTATATTCCGGTTATGGTTTCTTGAGTCTAGGGTTTAGGGTTCAGGGTTTAGAATTGTTTAGAATTTAGGGTTTAGGGTTTGGGTTTAGGGTTTAGGGTTCAGGGTTTAGATTTAGGGTTTAGCGTTGAAGGGTTCTATCGGGGTTGTAGTCGGGCCTTAGGGTTTCACAGTACTGTATCTACGCTGGCGTGGGCTGCCATAGGTACTGTTGTGAAACCTTGTTTCTATGCGGCTTGCTATAAGGGGTACCATAAGGGTTACTGCAAGATGTGACCCGAAACCCGTAACCCTCAACCCCTAAACCCCTAAACCCAAAACCCTAAACCACAAACCCGAAACCCTAGAACCCGTAAACCCCTGAACTCTTACCCCGAGACCCTAGACTAAGGGTTTCGATCTGTTGGACTGGAGATTCGGATCCTGCGGGCTTTGACTCGTTGTTCGTCTGAGTTCATGGGGGTGTCGGGTTGTAGGGTCTAGGGTTTAGGGGTTTAGGGTTTGGTTTTTGGGGGTTTAGGGGTTTAGGGTTTAGGGGCTTAGGGTTTAGGGCCGTAGCATTTCGGGTTTTACCTGAACCCTGTTTTACCCTACCTTTGTAGGGCTCCTTATTCTGAGCTCCTTATATACGTCCTGGAAACATGTGGGGGTTTTCGAAACTAGGGGACCCTAACATAGTACCCCAAATAGAAGGACCCTTATGTAAAAAAAAAACCCCAAATAAGGTACCCTATCGTTGGAAACCCCCAATGTAAGCTTTCGGGAGTTCAGGTGGGGTTTAGCTCTGTTTCGGAGATTGAGTTCGGCTTTTTGGGACCCTAAACCCTAAACCCTAAACTCCTAAACCCTAAACCCTAACCCTAAACCCTAAACCCTAAACCCTAAACCCTAAACCCTAAACTCCTAAACCCTAAACCCTAACCCCTGCCGACGAGGATCCTGGTGGAGCCCTCGTAGAACCCTGAAACCCTGACGGGAATGTTGCGAAGCATTCCATCTCAGGTCCGTCTGAAAGGAGAAAAAACGCAGGCCCTTTTCAGAATTTTGGGTAGTTTCAGAAAGCTAAGGTACCTTATTTGGGGCGTCCGAGAAAAATAAATCCTATGATTTAAGGCTCTTTTCTGGAAGTCATTAGCAGCGGCCCCACGGGACGTCATTTGTCGCAAGATCCGAATACCCTAAACCCTAAGCCCTGAACCCTAAACCCTATAAAAAACCCTAAACCCTGAACCCTAAGCCCTAAACCCTAAACCCTAAACCCTGTAGACTTAGACTTGACAGGTGCTTGGGGAACAAAAAAGGCGCGCGTGAGCCTGAAGCATTGGAGCCTACTCCCTTTACGGGATCTTACCCAGACCCTCCGTCTACCCTATTATAGACCCTAGATACCCTTATTTGGGACCATGTAGCCCCTGTTTGAGGCTGGAATGAGGGTCCTGGTAACTTCAAAGATTTATGTTTCGGTGCTTCTCTGTCCTTATAAGGTGGCGACTGCGCCTCTGTTCACAACTCCTTGCGCAACGTGAACTCACTGCATGCCGCTTGGTCCAAGTTACGTAAAGATCTGAGTCCTCACAACCCTAACTCTGTCAAGGCTAAACTCACTTGTGTGTTGGTCTTTGGGTTTAGGGTCAGAAACCTTAGTATGATGGCCGAACAACATTCCAGCGTCAGATCACGATACAATGGTGCCAGCAGGTGGGTAGCTCTCTAAATTAGGGTCCCCTTGTAGGTTCCATTTTGCAAGGATGCCGTACCATTTTGGGGATCTGACAAGGGATCCGAATAATATAGGGAACTACCCATGTGATGGTGTGTTACTCACCCTGCAGAGATACACCAAGAATCGAGAGGCCCCTGTAGTGCTACATGGGAGTTTGAGAAAAGAAGGGACCCTAATATAGAAACTGACTAGCAGCATGATCCTTATTAATTTAAGGGACCCCGAAGTGAGGTGCCCTGATTTCAAGAACACCCATTTTTTGAATCCAACGCCCTGTATACACCCCCCCCCCCAAGCATCATGCCAAAAGCCCTGGTATTCATGAAGCAGTCTTTCATGCAAGACTTCAGTCAAGGGGTTCGGTTTAGGGCCCCTAAGCCCTAAACCCTAAAGCCCAAAAACTTCAGGGTTTAGGGCTTCGGGTTTCGGGAGTTTTGAGATCCATCCCATGGCCACACCAGCGTCCCTGCAAGGGTTCAGGCGTGACGACTTGAAGCTTCGCCTTCTTGCGTTTTGAAAGTTTTTAGGGGTTAGAGTCGAGGCGTGGGGCCGCATTCCATGACCAGATGAAAAGTAATTATTGCCTGTAATGGGTTTAGGGTTTAGGGTATTGCCTGTAGGGGGTTTAGGGTTTAGGGTTTAGGGTGTTGCCTGTATTGGGTTTAGGGTTTAGGGTTTAGGGTATTGCCTGTTTTGGGTTCCCCCTCTGTCTTCGCGTCATCGTCCCTTATCTGGAGGGCCCTAAACCCTCAATCCTAAACCCTAAACTAAACCCAAACTGTAGGGATGGCAGGGGTCGTGAAGATGAGTGTGGTGATGCAGGTGTAGCCCATGCACCCTCGGCCCCCAAGCCAAAAGCCTTATCCTAGGAATATCCTAGGAACATCACTATCTTCCTTTCTTAAGATAAAAGTGTAGGGAATCCCAGCACTAATCATCCCAAATCCATGTTCCAACTTTCTAGGGTTCCCTAAACCCAAAACCCCTAAACCCCTAAACCCTAAAACCCCTAAACCCCTAAACCCTAAACCCTAGAACCCTAAAACCCCCAGAAGCGAGGCGACGGCCGGTGCCTTTGCGGCCCTTCGCCGGGATGGCACCGTCGTCTGCTGGGGCCATCGCAGGCCTCAGAGGTTAGGATTTTGGGTTTACGTTTTAGGGTTTAGGGGTTTAGGGTTTAGGGCTTAGGGTTTAGGGTTTAGGCTTTAGGGTTTAGGGCAAGTTTAGGGGTTAGGGTTTGGTTCGTAGTTCGTTTGAGTCAAATCCCTTAGGGGGTGTAGGGGTTTAGGGGTGTAGGGTTTCGGATTTAAGGCTTTAGGGGTTTGGGGTTTAGGGAGCAGGGTTTGGGGTGTTAGGGTTCAGGGTCTACATGAGGATAGGCTTAGGGAGTGGGGCTTAAATGTCTTCTAGTCTTCAGGGTTTTTGGGGTCTAGCGTGTAGGGTTTAAGGGTGGGCAGGGTTCAGGGTTTGTGGATGTTGGGGATTTGGGCGTGTTAGTTCTAGGTTTGGGCTCTTACCTTCACTGCGATGAGGCTATAATCTAGTATAGGATTGCACGGTTTCGTTTGGTCCATGGCACGCGGCTTATTGCGATTCAGCTGCAATGTCGGTTCTAAGCCTGAAGAGCTCAGTAACCTAAGTCATAAACACAAACCTTCAACCACAGCTGACAGGCACGGTGGCGACATCAAAGCGGTACAGCAACTACTTCACAAGGTGGATCGAAGCCCGGCAGATTCTAGCTCAACTAGGCTCTGTGCTTATGGGTAGTTCTCTAAATTAGGGTCCCTTTCTAGATCCCCAATAAAGTACGGCACCCTTGTGAAAAGGAGCCACAGAGGGACCCTATTTTAGAAATTACCCTTACGTATTCCGGGTTTTGAAAAGTCGGAACACCAGAGCGGTTTTGGGCTTGTGGGTTGTTGTGGTCCTCCTGCGCTTTCACAGGGTGTCGGATGTAGACTTCCAGAATTCCCGGACCTTATCCCTGGGTATAGGGTTTCAAGTCATTTGCAGGTGTTCGGGCACACTAGCAGGTCTCGGGTTGTAAACGGGGTTGGGACGCTGCGCAGACGAGAAGAGCATGGGATGGAGCCGGGTGACGGGGGGGCCGGGCACTATAATTAGTACTATATTACTATGCTATTAATAGGCTACTATTATTATTATTGTTATTATTTTTATTGCTATTATTATTAAATAAAGACTACTAGCTGTTGCATAT
Organism: Symbiodinium necroappetens; assembly: GCA_905231915.1. Taxonomy (NCBI): domain Eukaryota; class Dinophyceae; order Suessiales; family Symbiodiniaceae; genus Symbiodinium; species Symbiodinium necroappetens. Next base: position 216 of record CAJNJA010012657.1, on the reverse strand, counting down.
TTCTATCGGATTTTGGTTGAACCTGTGACATCAAGTTTTGTCACACAATAAAAACTGCCTCCTGCCTGCCAATCCGATAGCCTGTTTATATAGCTGGGGCTGACATTTGTCTTCACAATTTATTTCAAAGGGTTTCGGGTTTAGGGGAACCAGCCGCGCAGATCTTGGTGGTAGAGGCTCAAACAAGGACGGCTGAAGTGGAGAGGGGCTCCATGT
>CAJNJA010012656.1:2371-13014 GCA_905231915.1 Symbiodinium necroappetens | reverse complement strand
TCCTTAAAATAAGGACCCTACTATTTAGGGTACTATATTAGGGTACCCTATTTTTCTGAAACCTGCAGGTCGAGGAATGTCCAGAACATCCTCCTGAAGCATCTGCGGCTGAAGCTTTAGGGGTTAGGGGTTTTTAGAGGGTTTTGGGGTGTTTAGGGTGTTTAGGGTGGGTTTAGGGTTTAGGGTTTAGGGGTTTAGGGGTTTAGGGTTTAGGGTTCGGGGCTCATCGAATTAATCTATCTATCGATCTGTCTGCATTGGAGGTCTTACTGAAGCATCTGCGGCTGAAAGGAGGGGCTAATCGATCTAAAGACCTCTAGTGTCAGGATCGAGGGTGAAGGTCTTAATCGAGGGTGAAGGTCTTACTGATCTTCGGCTGCAAGAAGGGGGCTAATATATCTAGCGATCTATCGATCTAACGATCTATCTATCGATCTATCTATCTATCTACCGACTATTCCATCTCTCGATCTACGTGCATTTATGCATGTAAACAGACATGAAGGCATTTTTGTTGTAGGAGAGCTCTGAACGCAGTACCCAGTCAAGTCCCGGCCTCTCTTCGCTTCAACGAAGGAACTTGACGGACGTTTGCATGGGTACTCTGGGATGGTGGTGTTCAGGCGCCGCTCTGGATTCGGTGTTGCATTCATGAAAGCAAAGCTAAGTAGTGTGAGGGGGGGGGGTAGAAAGTCATTGCTCAGCACGATGGCCATGAGCTGCAACCATTCCTACTACGGCTACTCTCGAGCTGTTTGCCATTCTGTCTTGAGAGCGGGTCTTGGTCGATGCCAACATCTTAGCTCAAAGCGACGCTTGCAGCTCCGATTTCGGGGAGAAAGCCTTATAAACCCCGACTGCAGATGCAGGGCTTACGGGTTGGATTCGGGGTTCACCGAGTAGCAGCGTTTTTGTCTGGCGGGCTTCGGGCTTCGGCTTAGTGCGAAGAGGAGCGGGCAGGCCGTGGTCCAGACACTGGGGAGTCTCTATAGTACGGAGGATGACCCTTCTTCGATTTATTCGGGCCCTTCTTCTAAGCCCATATAAAAAGCAAAGTTGTAAGAACGGTACAGCTTTCTGTTTATAGAGAAACCCCGCAAAAGACTCGAAGACCCTACAACTCTGTCGCCCTTCAGCTTTGCAGGTTGGGCTCTCGCATACTCGGGGCCCATGAAGGATGGCCTCCTTGAGAATGGCTTCGCAGGCAGCCGAAACCCTAAACCCTGTAAACCCTACAAGCCCTATACACCCTATAAACCCTATAAGCCCTATAAGCCTTAAGCCCTATAAACCCTATAAGCCCTAAACCCTATAAGCCCTATAAGCCCTAAACCCTATTTGGGACCGAAAAAAGCCTCGCGGAGTGAAGCTTTCGGTTCGGGCTTTAGGGATTCAGGGATCGGGGGTCTAGGGTTTAGGGTGTAACAAGGCAGTGTTTTTGGGAGATATTATAGTGTGTTAGGGTTTCTTAAGATTTTGAGTTGAGGGCTTGCGGGTTAGGGTTTAGGGTTTAAAGGCATAGTAAGATGTCTTCACGGGTTCTTTTCGCGCTTCTGCAGCGGGCGAAAGAGTTTCTGGATTAGGGTTGCGTCAGTGTCAGGATGCACAGGGCAGGAGATAATGGTGCCCGAAACGGGTAAATACTGGAACACGGGAGGCTAAGGATGTGCATTGGTGTTCCAAGCCTCCACCCAAGCCCTACAAGCCCTAAATCCGAAGCCCTAAAACCCTAAAGCCCTAAACCCTAAAACCCTAAAGCCCTACACACCAAAACCCTAAAACCCTAAGTTCCTAAATTTCCTAAACCCCATGGCTTAGGCTACTCCTCTTGGTTCGGCGCGGGATTTCTGGAGCACCGACCCGGCTTGGGATTCGAGCGCCCTGGCCGTTGTTTGTTTTGCCCACCCAGAGAGCCAATACGCCTGCATTAGGGAGCATGCCTTAAAATTATAGGGGCCTTCATATTATTATGATTTAGGGTATTCCTTAATCAAGGAATATACCTGAAATTATTGGGGCCTTCATATTATGATTTAAGGCATATTCCCTAATCAGGGAATATACCTTAACTTATTGGCTCTTGGATTATACCTTAAATTATCGGGGCTTTGATATTATGATTTAAGGTATACTCCTGGCTTAAGGGGTATTGGGCTCTCTGGACAGGTAAACCCGAAAACCCTAAACCCTAGACCCTAAACCCTTAACCCCTAAACCCTAAACCCTAAGAGTCTCCTTACCAAAGGAGCCCAAATAATTACCAATACTACTGTGGATGATAGATATCCCGCATTACCTTAGGGACCCAAACTATGGGGATTATGGATATATTCCTTAGTATGGGTAATGCAGGATTTATATCATCAACCGTAGTTTATGGTTTGGGGTTTCTTATGTTTATAATTATACCTGTAGTACAATATATTTCAGCAATGTCGAAGTAGGAATAATGACCAAGTTGTTTCCCCTGTTCTAATTATTAAGGCCCCTACGTTACCCCTAAATTAAAGGCCATGCCTTGACCTATTCGCAGCTCAAACATATGATTCTTTTATTGTGGTTTAGGGGTGTTGACTAAAAAAGGGACCGTACCTTCAAAGGAGTCTTGTTCAGGTGCGTTTCTGGGCTTGTGTGGCAGCATGGCTGGGGTTCGGTATCTAGGCGAGAGTGGCTATGGAGTTGCGATTTTCGAGTTTATGGTGTTCCGGGTTTAGTTCATTTTTAGAGGGTTCGCGTAGTCAAAAGCATTCCGAACAAAGGATTGCAGTTTACAACAACTCTCCAGAATCCCATCGAAGTTCTCAAACACCCCGCAAAAACCTGAACCCCATCACCCCGCCCCGCTCCCAGATACTGATCCCTTTGTGCTGCTTCAACACACACCTCCAAATGCAGCACGCTGAAGAACCCAGACTCAGACAGACCCCGAATTACGAACATCCCCCAAATTATATGGGGCCGAATAATATGATCCAGGCTACACTCTTTATTAGTAGGTATATACTGGTGACAACATTTCTGAAAATTCCTTGTGAGAAGGTTTCGAGCAGTGGCATATCGCTTTGCGCTTGGGATTCGAAGTTCAGGGTTAGGGTTTGGGCGTTTAGGGTTCAGGGCTCGAGATTCAGGCTGTGGTGAATTTAGGATTTACGGTTTGGGGTTCGGGGCTTGGTAGAGTTCGGATGTTAGGTTTGTGGTTTGATGATTGAGGTTTGGGGATGCTTTTTGTTACCCGTTGTAGTTTGTCAACCCTAAATCCCAAACCCTAAACCCTGAACCCTAAACTCTAAATCCCAAGCCCTAAACCCTAAACCCTAAATCTTAAACCCTAAACCCTAAATCCTAAACCCTAAACCCCAAACCCTAAAAGGCCCACGACCAGTATGGCGCATCTCGGCCGTTGAGCTTGAGCTGGGCTGGGGGTGCAGAGCTAGAGTGCTTCTTTTTAAATCAAGCTTGTTGATGCTGTTCGGACCGATACCCCAGGCTTTTGGTTTAGGGTCTAGGCTTTGTGTTCAGGGTTCAGGGTTTAGGGCTTAGAGGCTTTTGTTTCGAGTGACATCCTTGCTAAGCCCCCTGAGCTTCAACATGATGTGAAATAGCTAAACCCTACCTGTAGTCTCCATTGTAGTTCCTTTTTTTGGTTTAACCAATTTTATACAAAGGATCCTCAAAAGGTAACCCCAAAAAGGAACTACAATGGAGACTCTAGGTAAACCCTAAAGTTGATCTTGTTCTTTTTATGCACGGACCGGAGCTAGCAATGACAAAGCTGATCGGCCCGTAGCATCGACTCTTGGCCCTAAAGCCCCCAACCCTAAAGCCCCCAAATCCTAAGCCCTAAAGCCCCTAAACCCTAAAGATCCTAAACCCTAAACCCTAAAGCCCCTAAACCCTAAACACTAGAGCCCCTAGAGCCCCTAAAGCCCCTAAACCCTAAACGGCCCCCAACGCTACGTCTCCAAACCCTGAACCCTAAAACGCTTGCCATGAGAACCCCCAGCCCCCAAAACCCCTCAGACCCTCAACCCCTAAACCCCTAAACCCAAAACCCACTAATTAATATAGGAACCTGATTAAGAAACCCAGGGTCTTTATTAGGGTTCTTGGTATGAACTCTAATATACTGGGGTTATAGGGCCAGGGTTTCTTAATCAGGTTCCTACATTAAGCCTTCAACAGTTTCATTCCTTCTGGTGAGCTCTTCAACGAACCGTCCTCGTCTCTGTCGATGTCTTAAGAACAGCGACAAATGTCGAAACCAGGTTGCAAAGTTAGGTATTCATAATGGTATCAAGGCAAGAGGAAAAATGGCGCACATATATGCCACAGCATAGGAAGCAGAGAGCTTGAGCTGTAATGCAGTCGGGGGATCAGGCGCCAGGATCTAGAATCCTGCACCGTGTTACCAACCTGACATGGTTAACCTCCTGTGGTCGAGGGAACGCAACCGCTTGGTCCCACAGAGTCACCCCGTGACGATTCAGTGTCCCTAAGCCCTAAACCCTAAACCCCTAAACCGTGTTAGGGAAGGAGTGATTCTCGTAGGGTGTCAGGCTCAGCTAGGCCGAATCCTCAGCATGGAGGTGTCTGCTGCGGAGGGCCCCTGACACGCCAAGTCGTGGCTGATACCACGGTTGATGGTATAAATCCTGCATTATCCCATCATAAGGAGTACACCATGATTCCCACAGTTTAGGGTCCTTTAAGGAAATGCAGGATTTTATATCATCAACAGTAGGAGCCCGGGGCCTTCAACCCTAAACCCCATGAGCCTTGCTTCCCTGAACGGCAAGGCCTCACATCCTCCCCAAATCCCTAAACGCCAGAGCCTGTTACGGCCCTAAGCGTTTGGGGTTTAGGGTTTAGGGCTCAGGGTTTAGGGTTTAGGGCCCTACATCCGATCCTCCAATTTCAACCCCTTACCTCTCAAGCTTTGAGGAATTGGTTTTTCCAGTGGACGTTCTGCTCTGCCGCCGCAACCATTGCGACTTTTTTGGAAATAACATAGCTACGGTAGCAATTGTTTACTATATGTCATTATATGTTGCGAAAGGTTCCGCGAGAACACTGGACAAGAAAGAAAAGCACTGCCCTAAACCCTATAAACCCTACCCCGGGGATCCCCCGTTGCCTAGTTGATGGTTACTTGGGGTTTCGCTGCAGGGTTTCGGATTTCGGGCACTTCTTTTTTGGTTGTCTTCGTGACTCTTCATGGAAAGAAGGATCGCCGAGAGCTTCTTTTGGCAAATCTATCATGTCACATCTGTGCACTGCAGCATTTTGATGTATACCACTGGTGTAGTGAACCACGACTACTAACACTACCAATGTCACGGCCTGCACTGCGACTGCTACTACTGCTGTTGCTGTTGCGTACTACTGTAGCTTTTGTTTTCCTATTACTATTGTTATTGTTTATTGTTGCTGGTACCAATACTTATCACTACTACCACCATCACGACGACGACGACTACTACTACTGCTACTACCCAGCCTTAAGAACTCTTCGAGCCTGGATTCTGGTGAGTTAGGGCAGTTAGGGTTTAGGGAGGAGTCGAAAAGATGTCGGAATCCCCTGAAGTGCGTGTCCAGATGTCAAGCCTTTACACTTGTAGTTCTTTTTCAGATACCAGAATCTTTAGTGACAGTGACTTCGATGCAATACCGTGATGCATACCAGGTTATCAGAAGTGGAAGATCGGCAGCAGCGGTGTCGTAGTGGCAAGCGAAGTTATATCCAATAACATGATCGTAGCTAGCTAAAACAATCCTCCACAGCCATGCAACCTTCAATACAAGCCAAAACGAGCGCAGTCAACGCTAAACACAAGCCTCGATGCGAGGTAAGTGGTGGCGTTGCCGAGCGAGTGAACTTTGCCGGCTACTGTGCCTTGGCTCGTCTTTTTTGAATGTTAAGCCGTATTGTAAAGAAGCACAGGGAGCTTTACAGGGTTTTACAGGATGTTTATACTATGCATGGGTGTTGGGGTTTAGTGGAGGGTTGCAAAAGGGTAAACAGGGGCCGTCATTAATTATGTAAGGACCATACCTTCTCCTGGTTCTCCTCCGAATCTCAAGCCCTCGGCCCTACATACACCCCCTAGACCCTAATGCAGGGACCTTCATTGTTTATGGTGTATGTAAGTAGGCACATTCTCTAGGGGTATGCTGTTGCTACATATTCCGTCCGGGCGAGTAAAACTCCAAGCACTAGTACCTTCAGCCCGCATCGCAAACACTCTAAGCCTGCATCACAAAAACTCTAAGCCAACGCCCTAAACCCTAAACCTTAAACCCTAAACCCTGAACCCTAAACCCTAAATCCTAAGCCCTGAATCCTAAGCCCTAAACCCTAAACCCTAAAGCCCTCGGCCGTGATCTGCCCAAAAAACTCCAGAATTGCTGTTTGCTGTTTTGGGATCCTAGCGTGAAGACGTGAGATGTCCGGATTTTGGCATTCAGGGAATTGGGTTTCCAGGTTTATGTTGTCGGGTTCAGGGTTAGGGTTCAGGGTTTTGGGTATAGGGTATAGGGTGTAGGGTTCAGAGTTTAGGGTTTAGGGTTCAGAGTTTGGGCAGTTCGGTAGTGTAGTTTAGGGTATAGTGCCTTAGTGCTTGAATACTCTGGTCTGGTGGTGCGCACTCCTATATTCCAAGTTAAACTGTGGGAAGAACCCTCATATATCGAGCATCATGGAGCCTTTTGAAAAGCCATGAAAACCCTTGTAGAACTCGCACAGAGCACTGAAAGAAGAAACGCCTGTTAAACACACTTTGGCAAATCGAGCCCCCAAAAATCCCAGGACCCCTAGGCTCCATGGAAACTCTAGAGTAAACTCCAAAAAGTTGCAAAACCGGACTAAGGACAATTCGTGCTGAAATTCCCTGTGCCCTATACATTACTCTGTAGGCTTGAGGCTATTGAGCTTCCAACTTTTGGGCTTCTACTCTAGTCCAAGCCGTGCAGAGCCCCGACATATGCCTTAAAGGAAGCGTTGAAAAGTCTGGGAAAGCAAAGTCAAAGGAAACTGAGTTTAGGGTATATAGGTCTTATATAAGGCTTCTATAAGGTATATAGACCTTCTATAAGGCTCCTATAACGGTAACTACCCACTTGAAAATGTCCTAGACCAAGGTCTCTTCTCTCTGTTCATGACCATGTGCCTCGGCTGAGACGGTCCGGGTGGGGCTCTTCCGGGTCCCGGACGCAAGTAGGGTTCAAGGGATAGGGGCTTGGGGTTCAGGGTTTAAGGGTCAGGGGTTTAGGGTTTAGGGTTCAGGGGTAAGGGTTCGGGGTTAAGGGTTTAGGGCCTGGGGTTTAGACTTTAGGGTTCAGAGGCTAGTGACTTGTTATACCTCTCGCGTCTTTGCAGGTTTTCCGTGTTCACGCGGTATTGCGGCTTCGGGCATTTTGAGGCTTGGGCTTGGGGGCTAGGGATTCGGGGTCTAGTATAGGGCCTTAAATGATTAGCCCATATTAGAATAGGGTTTTGGGGCCTACTATACCATAATTTGAATAAGGAACCCCCTAAAGAGTATTGGTGCTTGTTTAGGCTAAGCTCTAAACCCCAAACCCTATCTTAGAGAGTTTAGATTTCAGGGCTCCGGCTTGGTCTGGTTTCGCGGGGGCTTGAGGAGGGTTCGGACGCAGCATCTGCTGACTACATCGTGTGGTACTGTTTTCATGATAGCAGTCCTGCAGTACCTTAAGGACCCTAAACTCTGGGAATTTTGGTATATTCCTTTTTGTGGGTAATGCAGGATTTATATCATCAACCGTATTGTAGCATCGATTGACAGTCAATGCCCAACGCAGCAGTCTGATGTCGGCTCCTGATGAAGGGCCCCCCTCCCTCAACAAGGACAGTGTGAATCGTAAAATTGCGGCCCCTCAGCACACAGTGGGACGACGGCGGCGACGGCGACGACTGCCACTACTGCTGCCGCTAGTGCTACTGCTAGGACTACTCTAACTCTTCCTGCTCTTCCTACTGCTTATGCTGCTGCTGCTGCTTCTTCTTCTTCTTCTGCTTCTGCCTCTGCTACTTCTGCTGCTAGTGCCGCTACTGCGGCTGTTACTACCTTTGCCGAGCCTTTGCCACTATGACTATGAGCACTAGCACGCTTTTGGTGGCGACCACGATGCACTGCCGAAGCATGGCTGCGACACATGACGGTGACTATCATGATGGTAATGGTGACGACGAGGAGGAGGGGCTTACCACAGTGGTGAGGAGGATGACGACGAAGGCCATGGTCAGTGAGGTGCTCCTTGGGCTGATGATGTCGTACAGCAGAGCAGACCGTCACAGCCAATGTTTGCACTTGCAGCTAAACTTCCATTTCAGGTTTTCGTCTTGGTATTGTGTATGTAGAGAATCTATGGCGAGGTCATTTCTGCAACTTGGTAAACCTGCAACCCCAGATCCCAAAATTCTGACTTAGTGGTTGGGTATTCTGCACTTGTGATTCAGGGTCGCTTTTCTGAGCTGCCACCACAGCTAAATAACAGCTGCAAGCCCTAGCTTGCATACCCTACGCGCTGGAAAAATACTCACACAGAGCAGGAGCGTTAGTGATGGCAATCGCAGATGTAGCAACAAGTAGCAAGACTGGATGGTGCGAATATGACTGGCAATGATGGCGCCAATCATGAAGAAGCAATCCTTGCGTAAACCCTAAACTTGGACCCTATACTCTATACCCTAAGCCGCCAGGTTTGTGTATCCGGTGATCGTTGCCTGGACGTGGGGCTACGGCTTCCTTGCGACAGTCACGCGTACCGGCCACTTGCCAATAGATTCGGGGTTTCGGGTCTTGCCGGTTCTGGCTCAGGGCTGAGGGTTTGGAGAGCGACAGACTGAGAGAAGTGCGGGTTGCTAGTTTTTTTGCGAGTCGCAGTACGCTTCACTATGGGGTCTGACTAATGAGAACAGGGCATCGGAGTATCGTCTACTATACTCAGATCACGGAACCCTACGGCCCTCAGGAGCATTATAAGAAACCCTATACTAGCCCTCGCGACGTCTCTCGTGCTTATGTGCGTGTGTGTGTGTGTCTGTGTGTGTGTGTCTCTCCGGTATGTGAGATTCGGACACATCTGGCATGCATTATATGCATTATCTTCTGCCGACGAGAATTCCAATGTTGAACGAATCCGCAGCGCTAATGTGAGTGGGCATGCTGCAAATGCTTAGGTCGATGCAAATGTTGTGTTTGTCATGTTGCATGTGCTGTTCATCCGTCTTGTCACGGGGATTCCTGCTTGAAGGAACTTCGGAATCCAGTTTACCTCAATGTGCGGCAATTCTATTTGCGATAGCGTGACAAACATACTTACGAGGCTCCGCCACAGTCTGGCTTGGTAGGTTGCTGACGACTGATGGGTGCACACTCGTTCCGCTTTACCTGAGTTTAGGGCCATACCTATGCGCGCAGCAGCGGCATATATGAGCGTTGTGTACCTGCCTACTATGCACATGACATGTGTCACAGACGGAGTGTCAAAGTCTGTTGAACAAGTAACAAATGTCGCAAGGGTGACGATGAATAGTTGGCTTCCGAATTTTCTCCATTGTGCATGCATGGTTTACTGGACCCGCCGCTTCCTGAACTGAGGTTTCATGGACTTCGCTGGCTCAGGGATCGTGCACATGCGCCTTCCGCGGCAGTAAGCAGCCGTGCATCATCATGCCCATGTAGACATTGGTTTCTTCTTGTTGAAGTATTGTCAAGCTTTCAGCTTTCACTTGGCTCGGGGTTCAATGTGCGGTGGTGTCCAACATTCGAAGACTGTACCTCGGTTTTTCATGTCCTGAAGTTGAGACTGCGAGAGTTGAACTGGGATTTAGGAAAACTGGAGGGACTGCCCGGGTGCGATGAAGGTTCACCGTTTAGAGAGGTTTGAACTTGTAAAAGGTGCACAGCCATTTGCTGCAGCGAAATGGTTCCTGCCGACATAGCATGAATACAAGCCAATACCGTCCCCAACAACGGCCCGTGCCGAGTACAATTCTCTTTTCGGCCTGGCAGTACGACACATTTTATGGCTCAAACAACCAACACTACATATCATGCATCTATACATACACGTACATACACCCTTTAATCAACCGGCGGTACAGAGCCTCCTGAACTTCGTGAGCTTCTGACCCATGAAGTGCGAACATAATCCTAAACTTAAACCCTAAACCCTAACCAGGACGGGTGGCATTGCTGCCCTGGTGGGCGCCAGCATAGCAGGGCCTCGCAGGGGACGTTGGGAGGGGCCGGAGGAGGCGAGATACGGTGGATGGTATAAATCCTGCATTGCCCATGATCATGAATATACCATAATTCCCATAGGTTANNAGGATTTTTATCATCAACAGTATGATTGAGCGCTGGTGTTGTCCATGTTTTTTCTTTCCGAGTCGCTGATTTTGACTTTGTAGGTTTGGGCTTTCGCGATTGTGGTTACATGGCCCCTTCACACAACAAGTGTTTGGCGTGGCAGAACTGCGACAGAACATGGGACAGGGAGGACCATCTAACATACTTCGAAGTCTAACAGGTTTTGCGTGCAGAGGTGTTAGGCCTGTTAGGCTACATGTTTCCGCATCTATGGTCCCGGACATCCACTAGTAGTAGTAGTAGTAGTAG
>CAJNJA010012655.1:670-13014 GCA_905231915.1 Symbiodinium necroappetens | reverse complement strand
TGGCCATCATCGGCATGTTCTTTCAGCTCCCTAGACATGGGGCTCCAGCTTCGGCACGCCTGGGAGGGAATCGGCCAGCAGTGCAGTGATGAGTGCAGCTACTGAGGTCCGACAAATCATGTCAACTTTTAGGGTCCACCAATTGTTTCGCAGGGTGCTTGGTGGGTCCTCATCTCCCCAGGGAGATGTTAAACCTGACCCTGTTAGCGAGTTGAGTAGTGGGTGTCGCAGGACGCAAGGCAAGCAGCTGATTTCTCATAGAGGAGGTCGGAAGACGCCTTGTGGCCGTGACAGGCTCCACAGGCGCCGTCAATGGCGTTCGTGTTTTGCACCTAAGTCGTCCAATCGCGTTAAGGTGGGAACTGTTAATGTACAATCCTTGGACTGGCAGAAGTTCATGCACAGGCCTAAAAAACTGCAAGATTTGATTCGGAGCGTGCGCTCCCTCAGACTAGACGTTGTTTTTCTCACGGACCTCGCTCAGCGGTCTGAGCTGAGTGTAGTCTATGTGGAGGAGTTTTGCTTGGTGTGCCGGGGCAGAGTTGGAGTCTTGCTCCGTGCGCATTTCGCAGCTGCATGGGAGAGGGCAGGTCGCCGCACCCTCTGCATTGATGAGACAGAGCGTATGCTCGGTGTTGTGCTTCCAGTGGCAGGTCGTTTGACGTGCTTTTCTGCTAATTATACTCCGGCAGGTGCCCAGGTTGGTGAGAAGCGGGCGCACTATGCACAGGTTAAGTCATTACATCTCCAGGCTCGTGACATGCAGGCTCTCCAGGTTTGGGGAGGTGATTGGAACGGCCACATTACCTCGGGTGAGGCGGAAGGTGGTTTCATCGGGCCTTTTGGGGTCTCCAAGCAGGCCACAACGCCGGGCGGCCGTATTTTGAAAGAATTTTTGCAAGGCTCGGATCTTGCACATGTGGACTCTCACCAGTTATGCCGTTCAAGGGGCACCTGGCGGCATCCTGTCACGGGCGGCTACTATGAAATAGATTCATTCATGGTTTCCAGATCGGATTTACACTCAGTGACTTGAGTACTTTTGCGGGAGTTGCTGATCACTTGGGCAAGTGGGTTTCGATTCAGGTTGGCTGTCCGCTTCTTAGAGCCAAACGCTTGAAAAGACGTCGTTACTGGAGAGGTGTCAAAGCGCGTGTCAGCCAGCCTCCGCCGAAGCTTAAGGTTCAGGACCTCAGGGGTCCTAGTGCAGCTGCAGGTGCAGCCCGTGCGCAGTTTGGGAAGAATGTTGAAGACTTGTTGCAGTCTCTGCAGGTCACCGGCCCTCCTAATTCACAGGATAGGAACACTCTTGATTCTCTTGATGGTGTCTTGGAGGGGTGGGAGGTGCAGGAGCCGCGTGAGTGGCATGCCTATACGGATGGCTCCGGGGAAAGGGCGGTGGTACAACGTGGTGCCATTCTCACTCCTGCCTCCGCGGGGTGGGGGGTGCAGCTTTTTGCCCGGGGGCTCAAGTATGATGCGTGTGGGCCTGTGGTTACAGACCCTGCTCATTCCATGTTTAGGGGTGCGGAACGCTGTACTAATAATGTGGGAGAGGCCTCTGCAATCTTGATGCTCCTCGAGTGGTCTCTGCAGCATGTGGAGGAGTTCGATACTCTTGTTGTGCATTATGATTCAGAGTATGCCATGCAGCTGCCCATGGGAAGGTGGAAAGTCAACAGGAATCAGGCTTTGGCGCAGCGTCTAAAGCACGTGTGCAACCAACTTTCTGCTTCAAAGCGGCTTAGGTGGGTTTGGGTTAAGGGTCACTCGGGCAACGTAGGGAATGTTGCAGCGGACGCCTTGGCGACAAGGGGCCGAGGCGGTGAGCTTTTGCTTTTGCCTGCCAGCCTTACAGGCGTGCCCGCGAAGAGACTTCGTGGCAAGCAGGCGGAAGTGCCTGCTCTGCCGGTCTCCCAGCGACGCAGGCGTGGCAAGCAGCCTGTTCTTCCGCTGCCTGAAGTGAAGGACGTCCCGTCTCCGGACTTGTCATGGGAGGCCTTGTCGGAAGCACTTGTTGTCAATGCTGAGATGGTCGTGGGTAGGACGCAGCACAACGGCCTGTGGAGCCCCTATACGGCCGCAGACAAGTCTCGCCTTGCCTTACTGGATGCCGAGGTCCAGCAGTGCTACGACAAAGTGCGCTTGTCTCAGGACCGTCCGGGCCAGGTCTTGGAACTTGCGGCCTTCAAGGAGGCCAAGCGCAGAAGAGCGGACTTTCGTAAACATTGCAGGAAGCGATGGTTGAAGCAAGTTCTTCAGCAGCTTACGGCTGCCGTCGACTGCCATGACATGCGCACTTTTTACGACCTTTTGCGACGTCTTGGGGTTTCCACCTTGGAGGCCTCTCGCGAGGGCAGTGTGGATTTTTCCTTGTCCTCTCTGCGAGCACAAGCCATGAAAGCGGCAGGGTTGGTTGATGACATCTCCCCCGACCTCATTGATAGGGTTGTGCCGGACTTGGGTTTAGACCCCTCCCTAGGTGCACCGCCGACGTTTCAGGAAGTTTTACAGGCTTTATACGGCTTGAAGGATTCCTCGGCGGGCTCTGATGAGGTCACCATAGGTATGCTTCGCGCTGCGGGTGACACTGCACATTGGCAGCTCTTCTTGATGATACGTCTTATGTGGCGCACTCCTCATGCTGAGTGGAGCGACTTGTCCAAGGAAGGCATTGCAGTGGCCCTGTATAAGGGCGATGGGTCCAGGCAGGACCTGGATAATTTTCGTTTCGTTGTCATGTTGTCAGCCATCAGTAGAGTTCTTGCTCGTCTGGTGGCCACCCGGCTATCGGCCTGGGCTGAAAGGCGGCAGTTGCTACCGCAGGTGCAGTTTTTGGCTTCCGTCGTGGTCACTCTACGGCCGATGCTCTCTTCATAGCCCGAGTGTTAACCGAGCTTGCAGCTGAAGTGCGTTTGCGTGGACATGATGATGAGGCAGATATGCTTGTTTTAGTTTTAGTTGATATCACCAAGGCCTATACGAGCGTTCAGCGCTCCGGTGCGTGGCGTTTGCTGCGCCGCCTCGGTGTTCCAGAGCCTATGATCTCTGTCTTGATGGGTCTTCATGAAGGGACGGTTTATAGGTGCCGTAGCCGACAGGGTCTGTCGGAGCCTTATAGGCAGCAAACTGGCTTTAGGGAGGGGTGCTGTACGAGCCCTATCTTGTATAATATTTTTCATTCTTTTGCTGTGAGAGATTTCGAACAGCGCTGTGCTGCCAGGTTGCAGCTGCAATACATTCCTGAACGCCCTTTTAATATAAGAATGCATAAGCACCCGGCCAGAGGCGAACAGGCTCTCCTTAAAGAGCTTCTCCTACTGCTTTTTGCTGACGACACGACACTGCTAACCAGGATGTCGCGATATGCAGACCAGGAGCAGCTCCTCGGGGACACTTTGTCCGAGTGGAAGGAGTACTTAAAGCCTGCCAAGGCAAAGCGGATGGCGGTGGGATATGCACCTGCCTCAGTGGAGTCTCCGTTCCAGGGTTCTGTCAAGCTGCTCGGGAGCCTTTTGTCCCACGACGCTTCATACCAGACGTTTGCAAGCAGCCAAGCTTTTGTGGCGTTCGGTCCACAGACAGCTGCCGCGTTTCGGCCTGTCTGGTAGACAGAAGGGTGCGGTGGTTGGCTGCACTGTTGTCCGTTGCCTCATGGCACGGAGAGCCGTGTGGTTCGTCAATCTACTCTTCGCAAGTGGCAAGTTTTTCTGCATCAAATGGCGCGTGGTATCACGGGTCAGAGAATCATGACGATGCAGGAAGACCAGGTCACTTCGGCGGACCTGCTGCGCAAAGTGGGCCTCGATCACATTGAGGTTTACGTCGGTGTCGGGCAATTGAGATACTTGGGGCACCTTGCCAGGCTGCCGGATGAGAGACTAGAAAAGCAGATGCTCTACGCTTGGCTCACCCCGGAGCACAAGGAGACTGCGCGAAAGATGCTGACAACGCGTCAGCAGCTGTGGTCGCGCTTGCGGGAGCTGATGCTCGCGAACGACGTTGAAGATTGGCATCAACGCTGGACTTCCATTGCGCAGCAAGAAGGGGGATCCACCTGGAACTCCATGATCAATCAATGGGTCAAGCATCAGCGCCAAGTCTTGTTTAAGCAAACGTGGCAGCAGAAGCACCGCCCGGAGGCCATGGCAGCCAAGCAGAAGGCAACGTTGGACAGAGCTTTCAAGCTGACGGGAGGTACGCCTGTGGATGGTGGCAAGTATGCGTGTCCTCATTGCTTTGAGCCCAAGGTTTGCAGGTTCCTTCGATCGCTTAAAGTGCATGTGGCCACGTGTAAGGATCTTCCGGAGGAGGTTCGCAGACGTCAGGCTGCAACTCGTGCGGCTTCTCAAGCAGCCTCTGCACCGATGCGGGTGAAGGGCAAGCAGGCCCCGCTGGAGCCGAGTGTGCCTGCTGCGAAAGCTTCCGCTTCCTCGACTGGGCGTCGCCCGGAAGCACAACAGTGTCTGCAGCCTGCGCAGCTGGTGCCTGCTGTACCTCCGCCCCCGCCTCTTGCGGAACCTCCTGCACGTGTGCGCAAGAGCCGACGAAGTGATGATTGGAACCCCACCGAGGTTCGGGCGGCCTACAAGAAGCGATACCCTTTGCGTCAGATGTCGCTGACGGATCTGCCGGCTCCGGGCATCCCTGAGGGACATGACCTGAAGTGTTGCGTTTTTTGTAAAAAGACCTTCGCCACCACAGACAAGTGCAGCAATCACAGCAGAGCTTGTCCTGACATGCCGTATGATGAATGGTTGAGGCGGATTCGAATCACGCAGTATGATTTTCGAGACTCTTCTATCACGTGTCCTCACTGTGGCACAGGGCTGTCGACTCCTAAGGCTCGTGGCCGTCACGGGGTGACGTGTGGGCAACGTAGGACCAGAGCAGGATTGAGTCTGCACTCCGGCGAATTCCATGACATCGATGGTGCCATTGCGTAGCATTTTGCTCCAGTCTGGGGGTGTTGAGGTAGGCTCTTTAGACCGCAGTGCCATGCCGACAGCAGCTGAGGTTCGCGCCAAGGCTGAGGAGCTTCGTGTGAAAGGGCAGAGTGGAGCGCTGCCGGGGCAGGCGGCTAAGAAGCCCTTCCAGAGGGCAGGTGCCGCTGCCGGCTCAGAGGACCGCTTTGAGAAGTTGCTGCGCTTCTCAGCTTGTACCAGGCCACGTCGTTGGATCGTGTCCTGTGCGCCGTCAACATAGTCTTTGTCTTGTTCTCAGACCAACTCCAACAGGGCATGGAAAAGCAGAGCTTGAGTCAAAGCCGGAGCAGCCGAACGCGGGAGAGGGCAAGTTTGTAGCCCACCCTTTGGGCGACAAGCGCATGCTCATGTTCTGCACTATGATCGAGGCCTTGATGGGCATGCCCTTTGCCAAGGCGCCGGAAGTCCATGAGGCCCTCAAAACCTTGGAGGCCATGGATGTGGATGTGGATCTCAAGGTTGCCGTTGGTGCCTTTGCTCCTCGCCATAGCACCCCCAAGCAGGGCAGGCCTTGGGTGTGGGAACTGTCTGTGGGCGCGCTTGCCTCGGATGATTTTCGCAAGTCCCTGACGTGCTTGATTGCCTACTTGCAGCAGCACAAGAGTGATGCTATTAAGATTGAGCCGCACAGGATGGGGCCTACGGGTCTGCTCCAGGCCTTGTGGGATGATCTGAAGACTCTTCAGGGGCAGCGCGCTGCTCCCTGAGCACGCCGAGACATTAATTGAAGGCCGTGAGCTTTGTGTGGGGGCCTTCGCTGCATGGATGCTCGCCCCGCGCTTGTGTTTGACAGCGCCTGCCTGCCTTGTCCCCCAGGGGTTTAGGAGGTTTGTTAGGGGGGTGATGCACTAGTTACGTCTGGTCTGTTTTGCGTCGCTTTGCAAACCGACGTGTCCCTTGTCCCGTAAGGGTTTAGGTCCCGTGGGCTTCCTCCTCTGCATGTAGTTGGGCTTGATGCTGCGTTTTCCATACTTCTGCCGCGCCTTGTCCCCGTAGGGGTTTAGGTCCTTGACTGTTGTTAATGACGCAGACGGAGCAGACAGCTGCTCTGATACTTCGGTGCTGCAGTTTGGTGGCAACGAGTTTTTCAAGACGTTTTTGCTCGGAGCTTGGAGCGGGGCAACCAGCGTACTCCAATGGTGGATGCGCTGGCACGGTGGTGGCCACTACGCCTGGCTACCCGCGCCTCTGTGGCGTGCACTACTTTTACGATGAAGCTGGCGACTTTTCCGCCTACCACAACCTTCTGACACGCATGTTCTTTCAGGGGGGGGATCAACATAGAGATTATGAGATGATATGGGATGTATCAGCCCGTCCCAATGTGTTAATATTTTTAGTGTGGAAATTGTGCTTAAAAATATGCCGATTACCTTGAAAGATCTCGCAAGTGTGTTTTGTTCACACGTTTTGGTTTTGACTTCCCATGACAGGATGGTCTCACTGGAAGCGCCTGGGGTGACTGGGCCAATTACACCGCCTCACCTTGGACTCCTTTGAGCGCACGTCCTGACCACAGTCTCCGTGGAGTCTGGATGGGCCTGGCACCTAGCCTGACCCTACCGAGCCGCTCTGAGATGGGTTACAGGCTGGCTGATCTATTCACCACTTTTGCACAGCGCTTGATTCAGGTTTGTATCCCAGCTCTGCTGTTCTTGATCATGTGCATAAATCCAGTGCTAAACCACTGCACAGATGCAGTCTGCAAAAGGTTGAGCCTTCAAGGCCTCAGCCATCTCGCCATGCACTCCCTCCTGTGCCTTTTGATTTATGTGCTGCACACGCTCCTGAGCAGTGACATTCTGGTCTCAAGCCTCAGTTCCAGATTGCACCACTTTTTCAGACGCCGCAGCCCTATTCTGATCCGTTGTCGGATTGTTGGAGGCCGCAGGTATCGCATCAGCCGTCATGCATGCAGGCGTGATGCTACTGTCCCACGCTTTTTCAGATGCAGTCGTGTCTTTGCGAGCCTTGTCAACACTGTAACTACTCTGGTAACTTATGTCTACCGATGGTTTCTGACTAGAGCCGAAATCAATCGCATTACTCATGCGATCATGGGAAACATTTCCATGCGTGAACTTCAGGAGGCCTTGAACAAGCTTGGAATGAATCAGCAGTGGCATAAGCAAGCAGCTAAAGCCCTCCTCCAGGACAGCGCTCGTAAACAGAGAGCGCAAGAGTTGTTTGAGGCTGGTCTTTTGTTTGACCTTGGCAAGCTGATTCATGACACACCCGTTTCTTCAGCTTCCACTCCACAGTCTGGTGGTAAAGGTACTGGCAAAGGCAAAGGCAAGTCCCGGCCCTCTACTCGCACTCCCTGGGCTGATCTCACCCCGAGACCTGCCTCCATCTTTGAAGATGGAGCCAAGAATCCGCTCTCTGTTATTTCCATTAAAGTCGCTCATGCTGCCGCCAAAGGTGTTTTCTTGGCTGGCGTTGGGGAGTTTGAGTCCTTCCTTGACATAACCAGCAATTCCCCGTTGGCCATGCTTGTGCCACAGACTCCCAAAGTCCGTTCGATTTTGCAATCTCGTGGCGTTGCATTTGCCGAGCGCCTTGTTGCTCTTCATGACCCGAATTCCGACATCACGACTCCGAAGCCAGTCTTCCTGATCACGCTAGGTGGATCTGTTGTTTTTGCCGAGGCTACACCGGATGCTCAGTTCGAGGTTCCGGTACCTACAGTTGAGGTTGCTATTGACATTGAAATCGATTGCATTGACCCCTGCATGCAGCGAGAAGTTGACAAAAATGCGCGCTACGCATTTAAGCAAATAGTGCACGCTGCCTTCTCTGAACAGATTGTCTCGGAGTGCTACTCTGTTTTTGTTCGTGCTTCGGTCCTGCAGGGCATCATCAAGATCCCAGTTTCTCAATTGATCAATGTCCTACGTCGCTCAGGCCCTGATGGTATTTTTGCTAAAGAGAAGTGGCGGGCGCAACCCGTTCAACTCCCTTTGGCCCTGATCCACCAATCACAGTTGCGCGAGAAGAACTGGGATACTGCAGTCAAAGCTGCTTCTGAGCTCTCCGGTTTCGCTGGAATCCACCGCAGTGCTACAGGTTCAAAAAGCCTTCGTTTTGACGACAAGGGTATCGCCAAGGCTCGTGAGGTATTGTGTGTCTCAGGACTCTACTCTGATGACAACATTAGTGTTGTTGCCACACATTTCTTTCAGGTTCAAGGCATTCCAAGCGGAACCACTGCTGCTGCTCTTTGTGCCGGTTTGCGTCAGTGGGGATGGACTGTCATCCCTGTCAAAAGCTGGCCACTGTCCCCCACGCATGCAATCTGGCTTGTTGGTTCGGCCACCGAGCCTCCAGGGGAGTTCCTGATTTTGCAGGACGTTACTGTTACAGTTGTCAAGGACGGCCCTTCCACTCGCCAATCCACTACTCCTTCTAAGTCTGTCCCGGTTGACCCCTTGCAGGCCAACGACCCGTGGGCTCGCTTTACCAGGGCTTGCCTTAACACGACCCTAACACCTGCCGCTCCTACTGCCCCTAGTTGCCCTAACCCACCCAAGGTCCAAACTGTTGTCGAGTCGCGCATCGTCGATGCTGAAAAGCGCCTTGCAGATCAAATGCAGTCCATGCTTACTTCTGCGCGCCTTGAGTTTCAAGAGCAACTTGATAAATTGCGTCAGGACCAAGCCTCTGTGATGCAAATGCCTGGCCCTCAGACGGACGTTGATGCTCGCATCACCAGTGCAGAGCAACGCATCACTGATCAGATGCAGACCACATTTCAGTCCATGCGTCAGGAGTTTGGGCAGCAGTGCGAAACTTTGCGTCAGGAGCAAGCTTCCTCTAGCAAGCTCCTTGCTGACACTGTTAGCCACGTGCGCCACATCGAGGCTAATGTTGTTAGTCAAGTTCAAGACTTGAAAACACAACAGGCTGGCACGGAAGAGCGGTTGCTTGCAGCCATTGCTTCCAGTGGCGCCAAGCCTAGCCCATCCCGCAAAGCTCCCCGCGCCACTTAGCCGTGCAATCTCCCACTTTTGAGTTCCCATTGGGATACTTCGCTGTATTGATGCATTCAATTATTTTGGCTCTGACTCCATCTCCCCTAGGCTTCGGTTTAGGCCTCCTCCCCCAGTCAGGTTTTTGTCCAGGACGCAGGACTAACGCTTCACAGTCCAGCATGCAATGCAATGCTCGCCAGACAGTGTCTTTGTCGTACTGCAGGCATGCCCGTACTCAGAAACACCTTGCCCCAAGACGACCTTTTTGGCACACAGCGGCATTGTGTTTTCTGCTTACCTTCGGCCCCATGTTTGCTTCTGATCCTACTGGGGATGGGCCTCATATTACCCTTTTGTCAGCAAATGTCACTTCGATGAGGAAGAATTTTCCCATAGTACGTGAGCTCGATGCCTCTTACAGTTTTCTCCAAGAGACAACTCTTAACTCACAAGGGCAGTCCTCCATGAGGAAAGTCCTTCATAAATCGGGTTATAACGTACATTTTGGCCCCCCTTGTGGTTATAAATTATCAGGAAGCCAGGCCCAGCACACGATCTGGAATGCCAGATCTGGTGGTCTGGCCACCATTGCCAAGCAGCCGCTACCATGCAAACACATTCCTTCTACTCTGCCGGTGTACTCCTCCGGAAGGTGTATGTTGACCTGGATCCCTACGGGGGTGGGCACTCGTGGTTTTTACGTGCTGAATGTTTACGGCTTCGTTGGCGCTGGCCCAAAAAATCCTAAAGCCCTGGCTCTAAATGAAGACTTCTTATCTAGTGTCATAGAAGAGATCGCCGCCTTAGGTGATGTTCCCGTCATTGCCCTAGGTGATTTTCAGACTTGTCCTAGCCAGTCGCAAGCATTAGGCCAAGCCGTCGCAGCAGGCTTCCTTTTGGACTTAGGTGCCCTGCTAACTGAAAGCCAGTGGACGTACCAACAGGGCAACAACACCACTATGCGTACCCGCATAGATTTGGCCTTGTGCAATCATACCTTCCTGCCACACATTCAATCCATGAGCATTCTGCGTGACACTGGTCTTCCTGGCCACTGCCCACTCAAAATATGTGTTACTTTTCCGGAATATGTAGATCATAAGATGGTTTACCGTACCCCGTTTCCTTTCAAAGACATTGCACCTGCCACTCCTCAGCAGGCCCAGTCCTTGGATGGTAAGCACTGGCACCAAGATGTTTGCTCTGCCATACGTGAAGCTCTCCGTCATGGCGATGTTGATGCAGCCTTCAGCCTGTGGACGACTGGACGAGACAAGCTGAGCGATACTGTGCCTCACTCCTAGTTCTGCAGCAGGGTACCCTCTCCCGTAGTCACTTTGGTAGAGGTTTTACACCTAAAGTAGTCCAAACCCCTGTCCAGGCTCCCCCTGCTTCACCTGAACATGGTGCAGCTGACCTGCGTCTTGCTGCCATGATAAAACTTCAGAGAAGACTGTCTCAACTTGGTTCTAAATTGCGCTCGTGCCCCGCAGAGGGGACCCCTGCATACGAGCAACTCCTCAACCTGTGTGCCAATGTTAAGCTGACTTGGGCCCGATTGTTTCCCAACTGCGCTGCTTGTTTTTCCCAGCTTGTGCCTTGTTTTCAGCAAGCGTGGGACTTGCAAGGTACACTTGCCAAGCGCATCACTCTTCACCAGCAATCTTTGCGTGACCATCGCATTGGCCAACACAAATCGCGTTTGATTAACGATTGGAAAGAAGGGCACCGTAAACTCACATATGCTTGGGTCCGTGACACTGAGCCTTACATGACCCCTTGCTTTCAGCATGAAAGTAGGAAACATGAGTATGTCACGAAACATGCTGAACTTCATGAAATGATGCTGAAGGAATGGTCTCCTCTTTTCAATCGTTATGTTGAACGCGACCCACCGCGATATGATGATTTTCTTAATTCCTTTCCTGATGCACTGCCGACAATGCGTCAGCATACAGCTGAAACACCTTTTGTTTTGCCTACACTCAGCAGCCATATGATCGCAGTTGCAATAGACCTTCTTACTGAAATATACAATGCCATTGAATACCATGGTAGATGGCCCCACAGCTTGCAAGAAGTCCCTGTTGCAACCCTCCGCAAAGGTGAAGGCAATAGTCCCCTTGACGTTAGGCCAATTTCCTTAACACCTATTTTATATAGGGTTTGGGCTCGCACGCGTTTCCTGCAGCTTCAGCCTTGGCACGTGCAGTGGCTACCAGAGCAACTCCGTGGTGGAGCCCCTGGCAGAGACTCTATCGATGCTTTCTACGAACTCGCTCTCGAAGCTGAATACTGTGCTCACACTAGTCGCCCCCTTTTCGGAGTCCTCTTTGACTATACCAAATGTTTTGATTTGGTTGCTTGGACCGTTGAAAAAGGCCTCTTAACTGATCTAGGCATGCCACAGCACGTTTTACGACCCATGTTCTCGTATGCTGCAAACATTCAACGTCGGTTTAAATTAGGTTCGTCCGTTGGACCTAAGTTTGGTAACACCAGTTCTATCTCACAAGGGTGCCCTCTTGCTATCCTGCGCATCAACGCTTTGATTGCCGCTTGGGTGCACTCCATAGCCGGCCATGCTGACCTTACCCAGTGCTCAGTAGGCGGTTATGTCGATGATCGTAATATGCGCAGCACGGATCTACAGCAACTGCGCGTTGCAATCCAAATTTCACAAAAATTCGACACTGCTACCGACGCTGTGCTTAACCTAAGGAAAACTTCCATCTTCGCAACTACCACTGCTGCGAGGAAACAGCTTGCGTCCGTCCAGCTGGATGGTTTTGACGCCAAAGTCGTCAAAGACGAAAAACTGCTGGGAGGCCAACTCAGTTTCACTAAGAAACGAGCAATTGCTGTTGCGAATGAGCGTGTTCTCAAATATGAAACTGTAGCAAAACGTATTGCCATGTGCCCACTCAGCTTTTCGGCGCGGCACACACTTCTGGCAACTGCCGGTGCTACTAAGTTTTCTTATGGCATTGAGCTAGGCTCGTGTACTCGCAAGCTTGAAAAAAGAGTCCGTAAGACTGTGTCCAATGCCATCTGGACGAAGCGCTCCAGCAAGTCCAGTGACATTGTCTTCTCCCTTTGCTATAAAGGTCACAAAACAGACCCTTGCCAAATCAAACTCTTGCGCCCTTTCGTGGTTGCTAGACGGCAGCTTCAGAAACACCACAGCATGACGCCGATGTGGTTACACATCTGGCATCTTACACATGCCAGTAGAGAAAAATTTAAATATTTTAGGTCTAATGCTGTTGGCCCTCTTTCTGTTCTTTTTCAAACTTCACGTGAATTAGGTTGGGAATGGGTTGAGCCCTTGGTGTTTAAGATTCCGATTGGCCATGGTCGTTGCATTTTGCTGCATCTCACTGACCTT
>CAJNJA010012653.1:12630-38892 GCA_905231915.1 Symbiodinium necroappetens | reverse complement strand
TTCGGGGTGTCTGCGTACCAATGTCGTCATCACCCCCCCCACCCCCCCCCCCCCCCCCCGCCATCACGAAAGTACTGTAAATACCGAGTAAAACGGCTAAAGAAGCAAGGTTAACACCAGGCGCCTGGAGGCGCGCATAGCTGCTACTACTACTACTACTACTACTACTACTGCTACTGCTACTGCTACTGCTACTACTACTACTACTACTACTACTACTACTGCTCTCACGACGACGACGACTACTACTCCTACTACTACGACGACGACGACTATACTACTACTACCACCACTACTACGACTACGACTACGACTACGACTCTTCTACTACTACTACTACTACTACTACTACTGCTATAGAACTGTGTGCCAACTGTCCAAAAGCAGGCAAAGAAGGATTGTCTAGACATGTCTTTGCCGAATCCTTCCTGCAAGAGAAACTCTAAAGCATGCAATAGGCGCCAAGCCACGAATCTGTCGGTAGTCCAATCCACTCCATGTTGAGACATTACATACATATTGTTTAAGTTTAGCTAAGTTGATATATAGCAAATAAAACGGCACAGGCTTTGGGACAAGCTGCTGACTGCTGAGCTTCGCGGTCCCTTCTGCTCCATACTCCTCGATCGCCACGGAGATTCCTTCAGGCCTCGGGAGGGAGCTAAGGGATCATAGAACACTCTTGTCCCTCTTTTGTTTTTACTCTTCTGTGTTATGCTGTGCTGCAGTGTACTATACCGATTCCATTTTGACATCTTGTACTATGCTGTACTAGGCTATATTGCCTGATACGATGTAAGCATTATGTGATTTTGTATTATGTTGTGTACTGTGTCATCTTATGTTATACTGTGCGGTATCATGTTGTACTATGTTCTATGTTGTTTGCTTGCAGTACTGCTTTTTAATGTGGTGTATTACGCTGTATCTGAAAAAAGATGCTAACATATGCTCTATGTCATGTTATGTTTTATGGTACGCTATCGTAAAATCAGTTATGTACCATATCTTCATTATTACATTTCTCTGCCCCTCGAGGAGGTTCACAACCAGGCAGACCTGCAAAGACATGATGTCTGTCCCCCTTGTACACACGAACAAGTCGGATTTCAAGCTGAAGAAAGTGAGGAAAGCGATGCTGCCCCTAAGCCCCAAACCCTAAACCCTTTACCCGAAACCCCAAACCTCTCCACGACAAAGGGTGTGTCGGGAAGGCCGAGCTCAAAGATTGAACCCTCATGTGGACAGCCAAGGTGCATCACACGCATGATGACGCCTTCGGCAACCTGAACCGAGGAATCTGCAGCTCGAAAGGAAAACAGGCATCAGGAACATGTCGGGCCTGCTGTGGAAGTGGGGATGCCAGGGATGTGTTGATAGGACCAGCTCCTATCGGTCCTATCGAAGCTCATCATATACGGTGAAACCATCGTTCTATCCTGTCAATAAGCCTACACGCGAAAGCCTCAGTAGAAAAAAACATCGCTGCAAACCCATTTTCAAAATGAACGAATAGCCCTAGCATGCTGCCGTGCGCTTGAACTTCAAACCCCAAATTCCAAGAGCTCTGCCCAGCTGAGCAGCAGTTGGGCCGCGGTCTTGAAAGAGCCTCATCAGAACAACCCTGGCTACTTTCCATTCTGATACAGTTCGGGGGTTGTCGTCAACGGGCCCGAGAATTCCTCGGGTCAGCTGGGCTTCAAGATCGGGCGAGGATTTGCCGGCCCAACGCTGCGATGATTGTCACCCAACCCTTAGGATACATCACCACGGCCACCAATACAACATCGCAACCATAATCAACACTCGTCATCCGACATGGTGGGCCCCAGACGTCTTGCTTCATCACTGCCATATTCTCACGAAGCACCATCTTCTTCAACAGTAGTTGTCACGATTCGGTGTCAATGTCATCATTCCTCGTTGCTGTTTTACTCATACTCCTCATCATCATCATCATCATCATCATCGTCATCATCGCCATCATCCGTGTTACCATTGTCGTCACCATGTCCGCGCTATCACCATGATCATCACAATGATCTGTGCCGCCTCCATGCCCATTGTCACCATTGCTATTTTTTCACTTGCATCTGTGCAGCTGTATGAGCAAAGCAAGCAAAGCGCACTGAGATGCAGATGGGGAGTTTCACTCTGGATAGCAACAAGAGAACAACCGAGTAACTAGCCGATTTGAGGAAATCTGGCGCAGCATGTCTCGTACAGCTCTGGACACATCCCGCATTACTCACTGCCCCATCTCTGACCAACAAGCTGCACGGCATCCTACAACATGCTTCGGGCCGTCGAGCATTGCAAGTAGCCTCTTTTGCAGCTAGGCCACTGGTACTGATGCAGCTTCACAGAGCTCCTGTCCGCATACTGGGCATTCCTGGCGCGAGGAATGCCCCCCAGGGCGGTGGGCAAGATGAACAGATCGGCAACCACTCGTCACTGACTGGTCATTGCCTTTCATCCTGAAATTTGCTCATTTGGCAAGGCACCCGATGCCAGCTATGTCCGAAGTGAAGCAAGTTGCAGATGCTACAGCTACAGCTCCAAGAAACCGGAACCCTGAAGCTTGAGCCCACTGGCCTGTGTTTGATGTTCATGTGCTCACAAGCATCTTTGATCTCCTCGCGCTTGGGGCTGATACTTCTTTAGGCTTGGAGCCGCTGAGTAGGCTTCCAAGCGCCGCGCCTTGCGCAAGCGCATGATGCCAGAAGCCAGCAAAAAGCCTACTCACTATGCACTGTTGGCTGGCTGAGGTTATTTATGCTGCATTAGACTTGCACTGCGTCATATAGCAGTCCGACCTCAACACAATCCAAACCGTGTGAGCATGGCGGAGCACTCCTGGGGTTGTCGGAGCACTGTCGGCACTTCTTCGAAGCCTACATGGCCGAGGCTGTTCATCACAATCGACAAACCGACAGCATAAGTAAGTGTACAGAACTGCGTTGCTTCCGTTGTGGTGACAGACATAGTGATTCACATGTACCCCATGAACAAGAACAACGAACATGACAGCAGCGTCGCGTCAAACAAAGGGGCAGTCTCGGGAATGAAGGGTGTGCATGCCTTCAGCAAGTAACGAAGATAATCACTGCATGCAGAACAACGCGGGCATCAGGTTTTGAGCTATCCACGTCTGCTTCAAGCAAAAACTCTCCTAGCAGGGCTGGAAATGATTGTTGTGGAGATCTGCCACACCACCGAATCCCAGGGTCCATAATCTTGAAGATAACCTGACAAAGGACCGGCGAGGCATCCCTCATGGCGGCCTCGAAATGGGGTATTTTTTGCTTATCTCGTCAACTCGTCAACCTCACAATCACCACAATAACTTTGTACGTCGCGGGTCGAAGGGCCGAAGAAGGAGGGAGAAGGACGAGGCATGCTCGCTCGCCAAATCGGTGCAGGATTGGACAAGTCCCACTTTCGCACAGCACACCAACCCCAGACTGAGCCCATCCATATTCACCGAAATCTTGAACACCCCGTCTTATTTCAACTTGGAACAGAGCCTTGTGACGCAGCCAGCAGCCGATG
Source organism: Symbiodinium necroappetens (assembly GCA_905231915.1). Lineage (NCBI taxonomy): Eukaryota > Dinophyceae > Suessiales > Symbiodiniaceae > Symbiodinium > Symbiodinium necroappetens. The sequence continues at coordinate 35,340 of CAJNJA010012653.1, read as the reverse complement.
CACAAGCTGGGAAGCAGGGCCGAAATCTTCAATTTCTTGCTGTTCCGGGTAGCTGCAGACGTCTGCCGGGCAACGCTACATAGGTTGTGGGAACACTGAAGCCTTGCGGATTGATGTCTGCAGATGTGCTGTAGTATCATGGGGTATGGCGGGGGTGACGGTGATTATGTATAATGATTACTATGGCGATGATGATGATGATGATGGTGATGATGACGATGATGACGACGACGACGGTGGTGATGATGGATGCTGTCAATAACGCAATTCTTGTTGCTGCAGGAGTGATGATGTCCGTCATGAATACGGAATTGATAAATTGATAATAGTAATGTTGCGGCTAAAAATAAAGCATCTTTCATGCCGAAAACTTATCGCCATCACATTTCTTGCCGTAGTCTGCATTATCATCATCAACACGACAATCATTGGGGTCACCAGGGCCATCCGCATCATCGTCATGATAACGGTATAGGGGAGAAAAGTAGAGAGAACGGAACACGGTTTCACAGCGCTTCAACAGTAACACTCCTGCTGTCCGTCATCATCATCATCATCATCACCGTCGTCATATTGACGCCAAGTTCAACAACAGCTGCGGAAAGACGCATATTATAACACGGAAGCGCGAGCTTGTAGAGAGCATCACACGAGGTGCAAGCGTTAGAAGCACACATCGAGAAAACGACGTGAAAGCTGCATCCACTGGACTTCGTCAGATTTGAAAATGTTGGGAAAGCTGCTCGAAGAAATAACCTTAAGGACACGTTTTCTTGTGTTCCCTTTCAACAACATTAGCGGGATAACCGTGCTTCATACGCCCTCCCTTGTACAAGTTGGCGACGAGGCGGTGCTTCCCGACCCTGACCCCGAAATCATACAGCGTGTGATGTCCCGTGGCACACTGTTTCAGGATCGTATGGCTAGCGCCAAAGCAAAGCTCCCAAGGTCGTCCTTTGCTGTTTTGCCTTTGGAGAGGGTCCGCTTCATGGGAGTGGGCGGCTCCTGCTTCTCATCCTGTCTCTTCAAGTAGTAGGTGATCTGCGGCTGACGAAGCCTAGGACCTAGGAGTTGCATAAATCGAATTAGGGATGAAAGACTTCAGTTTCGCAATCTCCTTGTCCTTGTCCTCCAAGTCTTTATGGAAGGTGGGAGCCAAGGAATGGCAATGATCGTGTTCATCCTGCAATGCTGAGTTGTTTCTGCAGCATCATGGCCTTGACCTGAACCATCGGCACATCCTCTGCAAACTTGGCCTGAATTAACTCCCAGAACAATGCAGACAGCAAGACAGGTTTATAGTACCAGACGCCATGTGAACACGCGAACGCAGCATGCACCCCCCACTGCTGTATGCCTGGATGATCTTGATCTTCGAAGGTGAATGCAGGCTCAAAAGCAGTCTCGGTGGGGATCCCTTTGCCGCTGACTCTATCTAGCAAGTCCTTTGATGCTTGCAGTGTATGCCACCTCGATAAAGCGGAAGTCCATGCCGGCTAGCTTCACGGAGTTGTGCGCCTAGAGGTAAACCAAATAGCGATGTAACTCTTGCATGGTCTTGAACACTGCGCCCTGATATTGATCACACGTCCAGCTCTCGAGCTTGCCAGAATTTCGCATGCAGGAGGAAGGCATAGTGAACGGACGGAGCCTTCTGCCTTGCACATCGCATGTTGGTAGCAATATGCAGTACAGCACATCCTTCTTTTTGTCGTCGATGATGGATCAGATAGCAAGAGAGGCCGGACTTCTAGCATGCCAAAATTTATCGGTCGCTTTGAGCTCAAGCAGAAGCCATCTTCTGCCGTGTAACATACTGTTTTGCCAAATCATGCATCGAGGTTCTGGGTGAAAACATGATATCCTGCCCGAAGGATTCAACCAAGTACATCGATGCCAGATTCCACCGTTCGGAGCGAATGTTTTGCTCACGCACAGATTCCGTGTCCGAGGGAGTGAGCCAAAAGTTTTCTGGCAACCGCCTCTGACTGCAGAGGAAGTGTTTAACTGCACACCGAACCGATGTCATCTCCTTCAGGGGGATTTCCATGTGGAGCTTGTCGGAAAAGTCACTGAACCGATGCCCTGTGATGTGCTTCTCGACCAGCTGATCAGCCACGGATTGGGAAGAAGATATGCTGGAACACTTACCATCCGCAGGTCGACAGGACACGGCAGCTTGGGAAGGTGCGAACGTTCATCTGTTTGCCGAAACTTTTCAGTGCCACATTTCTGGAAGATGGCCCCTCAAAGAAAAAGTTGCTGAACCCACATGTGCCCGGACTGCTGCGATCACACGAAGTGCAACGCTTCCGAGAAGGAAAAGCTGTACTTGGCTCGTCTTACATGACAAGACAAACCGAAGTGCAAACAGGGCGTAGCCGAAACCATCACTGCTACCGCGACGACGACGACAACGAGCACAACTAGGACCGTGGCTCAGAAGACGATGGCTGCTGCTGCAAGGTAAGCTGTTGGCACCACTGCCACCACCACTACTATTCTTGCTTTGTTGCTGCCGCAGCAACTGCTACTTCTACTTCTAAGTCTAGGTCTACGTCCACGTGTATGTCGAGATCTGCAGCTCAACTGCATCTACTGCTGCTGCTACCAGTACGCATACTCCCTCCCCTGCACCAACCCCACTCCTTGCTCCTAGCTCTGAAATTCCTCACTCCTACTCCTACTCCTCCTACTACTCTGAATACTCCTACTACCCCCCCCCCTTTTTCGTGACAAGCCGGAACAAAACTCAAGCCATCATCAGTGCATCGAAGCCGCAACATCGGCATACCGTCGGATCGGGGAAGTGAAATGCGTGTAGTGGTCCATCGCCTTGCTGGTTCATCTAAGCTGAACCAAAGTGTTGACAACACCCTGTCACTATGTCTCCAGGTGCTCTCTTCTCTGCTTGCAGCGTAGCTTTGCTGGTAATCATAGCTTTGGCCAGCTGAGCATGGCCTTCTGGATACTGTGGCATAGCAATATCGCATAAAAAACAGCATGACCTCAAACGTTTCAGGCGCTGATGTCAGATGATGAAAACATGCATCATGACTAAGGTGATGATGATGATGCTGACGATGATGCTCGAAATAATGGCGATGAGGAGGAAGCAAAGGATGATGTGCGTGACGGCTTTGTTCCGAGCCTTCGACCCTCCGGCCTCGGACCTCCTGCAACTCTGCTGGCACGTCTTGCTTCGGGCTCACTACATAAACCCGACGGGTTGACCCGTGGTATGATGGGAACAGTAGCATGGTGTCAATTCTTGCTTTCATCGCCATCACCATTCAGCTATCGAATCATGCTCGTCATTATGATGATGCTGTTGGTGCTGATGATGCTACCCATCATCATCAAGCTTCGAGCTTGTGATGTTGGCCACGGGATGCATTTGAGAAAGAAGTGGTGATGAAGATCGATGATGGTGATGGTACTATCAGTGCAGACGGTGTCAGTATTGCTGACAGCTCAAGAGTACCAGCGACACCTTATCCAAGCACCAACATCAAATGCTCTTGCTGCCCAAGCTGCCAAACCGAAATGCGCCCACTGACTCTTCTGGAGCTCTCCATCTCCAGTGCAGAAATACCTGCAGTGCTCTGCTAAACATGTGCAGGAGCGGCTCCGCTTCGTCAGGTCAAGATGCCTCGCTGGCTCCATGCAGCGCGTAGAAAGAATGCGCACCAGCCTTCAAGTGAGACGGTTCAAGGACAACAGAACCGTTTCGAGGGATTTGCGACAGAAAAGGGCCCTGAAGGCGAGTTTAGGGACCGAAGATGGGCACTGGAAGGGTCCTGTTGAAGAAGGGGTCGTCTGGCTTGTCCACAGTGTCCAGAGACCTCTGGAGCTCCTCGTGCAGAGCTCGATGCTAAGCGAGCAAAGGCCGCTGGTGAGTTAGGGTTTAAGGCGTTTAAAGCTTAGGGTTTAGGGTTTGAAGCTACGAGTAGCTTCCAGCGCCTGAGGAGGGGACTGAGCAGAAGGATTCAATCTTCAGCCCCGAAGAGCCACGAGATCGGACAACTAGCAGATGTTGTCGACACTGTTCGTTCGTAGTGAGTTTAGCAGATTCGCCAAGCTCCCAAATCAAGAGCGGAAACCAACCCTGACAGACTGCAAAGGCCCCAATCCAACCCTAAATCCTAAGCCCTAATTACTTGGTTCCTGAGTAGCCTCTTTACAATAAGGGTACCCTTTTTCCTACTATTCGGTTTTAATAGAGGGCCCAAAAATAAAAAAGGGCAAAAGGGTACCACTCAGGGACCTAGATTACCTAAACCCTAAACCCCAAGAGTACCCATGCCAGTACAGTGGGAACTCGGCTCATGGGCTTTCGGGGCGACCCCGGCCCGGCCCTGAAAAAAAAGGGCTCCACCAAATGCTCCCCAAGCAAGGAAGCCTGGAGGTTTATGGGGTCTAGGGTTTTGGGGTTTAGGGGTTTAGGGTTGAGGGGTCATAGGGTTTAGGAGTGTAGGGTTTAGAAGACAGTATCATGACTTTGCAGGCGTATCTTCGCAGAGGGTTCTTGGTTTTCTGGTAGCATCGCAAGTGAAATCAGCGTTCAACGCCAGAGGGGAACTTTTAGAACTGCAACTCTTGCGCCATTAACTCCGACAGGCCAACCTTACTCTCTGTCCTTGTTCGTGGCATGCTTGAAGTCTTTGATCCCGTAAGCCTGCAGCCCGCGGCCAGGAATGTCACAGCAGACGGAGAGACGGGCGAGAGACACTGGCAACCAGTGAACCAGGACAAGAGAGAGAAGAGAAGACGGAGAGAAGAGGAGGCACCGGCGCTGGAGAACCAGAGATAGTGCAAGAAAGACGGACAGGAGCAGGAACAAGAACGATGACACCTACTTTCAGAGACAGAGAGGCCTCCTCGCCGCATGTGCCGTCTGAGCACGTCACAAATCATTAAACCCTCTGCCCGAAGCCCTAGACGCACGATATCCAAACACGAGTCATGATATATAATCTAACATAACATAGTATGATATGACATAACCATAAAACACAATACAGTACAATGCAATACAATACAAAAAATACAAACCAATAAAATACAGTACATCAAAATACAATGCAACACACCAAAATACAAAACACTACAGTACAGTAAAGTATGATATGATATGTTACACTATAGCATGATATGACATCATATAGTAGAATATAACATAGTAGAGTATAACATAATACGAAACAGCTTGATAGAATATAAAGCAGCAACACATGACATCACACATATCATATTCTGGTATAGTAGCATAAACGCGAATATGATGAGATGTAAAGCCACATAGAAGAACTATAACATTGAAACAAACGAAATGGTGCAATCTAACATGGTATGACATTATAAAACACAGCGTAGTATAATATGACACTCTATAGTTAATATCATACTGTGTAATATATAACATAGCCTGGAAAATACAGTATTTATGATATAACGCGCTAAGAAACCATATAATACCATGCATTATCATTGATAAACTAACAATATTACATCAGGTCGTATAGTATCATATAATCTCATATAAGATCAAATAATATCATATGAAGATCTTATAAGATAATGCAATCGTAAACCCCAGCAGCGCGAGGCCCGAGACGACGCGAGGCCCGAGTCTTCTAAACCCTCAGTTGCCAGAGTACATCCAGTAGGGTCACCAAGTCGTCCATGCTCTCCTCCTGGCCAAGAATTCCCGATAGCAAGCACGGAAAGCGTCATAGAGGATCTGGGCCTAAAGGCATAGAGGATCTGGGCCTAAAGGTATAGAGGATCTGGGCCTAAAGATGTACTAGAACTTCAGCAGTGCGAGAAGATTGCAATTTGAATCGCGGGCGAGAACTTGCCACGGAGCGTTTTCATCGCAAGTCGAAACTTTCAAACCCTTGCACGCGCAGATTGTGGTCATACTCTGTTTTATTATGCTATATATATATATGTATATATATATATGTATATATATATATTATATTGTACTATACTACAATTGTACCATACTGTAGTATGCTATAATGTACTATAATGCCCCGGTCAGCCCTTGGCCTTCGGCGGCGGATGCCGTCGCAGAACGCTCGTCTTGTCCCAGCAGCCACTGATCTCCTTTCTTTCCATACTATACTATACTACAATATACTATAATAGTATAGTATAGTATAGTATAGTAAACTATACTATACCATACTGCAATAATCTCTTCGCCCATTTGTCAAACACTCCCCCCTAATTATAAAAACACTTTGGGGCCAATCCTCCCGAAATCATCCCTGCCCTTTAAAACCGAACTTGCACTAGGGGGTCCGGAGCAAGAGCAGGAGTAAGAGCAAGAGCAAAAGCGAGAGCAAGAGTATGAGCAACAGCAAGAGGAAGAGCAGAAGCAACAGCAAGAGCAAAAGCACGAGAGCAAGAGATGCAGCAGGAGCAGGAGCAAGAGCCAGAGCAGCACCAAGAGCAAGATCCCTCAAAAGTGCCAGTAGAGATTAAATGCCCCCTAACAAATAAAAAACCACTTTCCGAGTCTGTAGTATTGGGGTGGAGGGGCGCCCCCCCCCCCCTCATGTAAAGTTAGGGAGAAGAGATCGAGATCACACTCTACTGTAGCATACTGTACAAGTCGGGCATCGCTGGGCTCAAGGTGCGCTTGAGGCTGCAAAGAAGGGGAGGCGGGAGCTGCAATAATACAGAGTATATTACTTTGATTTTCACGTGCTATAGTATAACATGAACCAACTACAGAAAGCCAAGGCGATCCTAACAAAAGCTTTCTGCGGGGCGGACGAGAGCAAGTGTCGAATACTGTAGTATACTATCATGTACTATAATATACTGCTTTTGCTGGTGCAGTACAACGGGAAACAACAAAAGAGGCGAATCTCCACACATGCACTCTCCCTCGAGCCTCCGCCACTCTCCGATTCGCCAGGAGCATGAACTCCTGCAGGGGTATTCCAACGCTAAACCCTCAACATCTAACCTTAAGTAAGCCCCAAAAGCTTTAAAGCCTAAACTCTCAACTCCAAACCTTGAACCCTAAACCCTAAACCCCAAACCCTCAAACTAAGCAGCCGGAGCAGGAAAGACTAGCCTCTACCAATCCTATGGAGAGGAGAGAGCAAAGGAGATGCGTGGCCCAAAGCATCCCGATGGTTGATGTCAGTCTTAAGCAAGCCCGAGAATTGGAGGAATCTAAACCCCTCCCTGTCCCCGTTGTCCCCGAAGCATCCCAGTGTCGAACCTCGATGAGGCGATTGGTGTCGTAGGTTTGGTACTGGAAGACGTTGACAGCAGTTTGATTCTCTGAATCGAGCCTGGGCGCTGCTAAAGGTACAGCATCGGGCTACCACTGCTGGTGGCATCTACACCCCTCAAATACCTGTTCAGGGAGACGGCTGCGCCCTAAACCACGTGCCTAGATGATCCTGCACAGTCTGCAAGGCTCAGTGGATTCTGGCAATGCCGGTGTGCCAGGCCTCCGTATCCTGCTAGGCAGCTAAGTGAAACTTTGGAGGCTAACGAAATCCTGAGTTGCACGCAACAGACCACCTGGATTAAGCCTTCGATGCTGGAGGGGACACAGAAACATCTAGCTGAGCTGAGGCTTTGCGCGCCGAAGAATCTCTGGGCCTGATTAGCTAGAATCCCAGGATTCGAGGGTACCCTCAACCATGGGAGACATGTGACAGGGCTGGTTCAACAAGCTTTCTCCTTGTCGGTTCATTCGGGTTCCGTTGGTATCAGCTGCTACTACTACTAGTTTCACCACTGCTGCTACTCTTTCACTATCGCAACTACTTTCTAGTTTGCCCTACTACCGCGACGATGATCCCGGATGCGCCGTCCAAGTGAGGCGCTCAAACTTCAGCTCACCGCTCTCCAAGTTCAAGGCTCCGTCCTGGCAAAGGCTAGATCAAACAGTGCGAAATAGAGTAGCGGTAGTGGTAGTAGTAGCAGTAGTAGTAGCAGAGGTGACAAAAATAATGATAATACAGTAGTAGTAGTAGTAGTAGTAGCAGCAGCAGCAGCAGCAGTAGCAGTAGCAGCAGGGATACGAGTAGCAAGAGGAGTCAACAAAGTAGGAGAAGCAGTCGTAGTAGTAAGTAGGAGTGCGAAGAGGAATAGAAGTACCATTAGCTGCGGAATGCAGGGCTGTTGAAAGCTAGTCGGACTCTCTACTGCGCGCCTACCACATCCGGGAAGGTGTCTGAAAATCGGAGGTTGAGGTCTTCAAAAACTGTCGAAAGTCAAATACAGGAAGTCAGACATTGTTCGAAACCATTCTGATTGGTTCTTCCATGCATTGGCGCAGCCCCAAGCCAGACCCGTGCCATGCAGTGGGCGCCTCGATCCTCTTTGACCGAAGCTTTTGGGCAAGAGCCCAGAGGTTGCGGATGGCCACGGTGACCTCATGGGCAGAGGGTAGGTGGAACGTCCAGGAACATGAGGGCCTGACAGTGGAAGGTTATTATCATTGCAGGTAGAGCCAGGTATAGACTTGTTCTTGCTTGCCACTGCTTCTGTTGAAAGAGGACACAGATGATGCTCGATAGGTGTGAAGGCCATACACGAAAGGCATTTTTGACAGAACTCACTTCTTGCAGCAGTAAAGGCAGTAAAAGGAGGCAAAGACTCGGAGCTGCGGCACTTCGGGTAGACATCTGTGGCAACACAGCATGAAAGCCAGCAGGTCAGGACTGTAGGTCATTCTAGCGACGACGCCGCATCCGTCAAGCTTCGAATGCCGTGGGACCCACAACGAAGCTGAGCCACACACGGTTTTCAATTTCTACCAAAACTGAAGACCCAAAAGAGGCAGAGTTGTGAGGGGCTGACTTCCGACTGGTCATCCGCTGGATCGGAGTCCAACCTTTCTTGAGCCTGGCACCGGCTTCAGCATTCAACCGGTGCTCTGACACTGAAGGTGCGGCTTGCTGTAGGACCGTCCCTGTCTTCCGAGCTTGAGACGCTGATCTCCTGTGACCTTCTCACCATCTTGTAATCTACACTCCTCTACACCATCGCGAAGGCGGTCCGGCGAAGTTGCAATTGAGGCTCATCTGCTGCTTCGTTCTGTTGAATTCAGGCCATGATTGACAGCTGAAGGGTAGCCACGGCATATGTAATCCGAGGGTACACAGGCATTGCTTCAGTTCGTAGCTATGAGTTGAGGGCGCCAGCCATATTGCTGATTAACTGCTACGTACAGCTTGCATGAGACCTGTCGCAGAGAACCAAATCTTTGCGCAAAATTTCCCCCGTGAGGCGACGCTGACAATCCTTTGTCTCAACATCGTGCAGGCGACAAAGCCGTTGTAAACCCCAAAGCTAGCCTGCGAACATATCTGCATGTGACATCCTTGAAACGCTTCATGCTTCGCAAGTGATGCCGAATGCCAAATGAGACCTTCGCAAACGTGCACCAAAAAGGTGCGAGATCATGTGGCATACGCCTCCTTGTAGGAAAGAGCCCCTCTGGATCGAATCACAGCCTGGAGAGCTTCGCAATGCCATGAAGGAAGCTTTGGGCTATGTATCAAAGCTTCACTGATTCGGCATCAAATCTCCCTCAACAACAAGCAGCATGATCACACTTCGAGTGCTTGCCACATTTCGCAAACTTTAGCACTGCCTGGCTCTTAAATTTTATGCTCTACGCATACGCATACGCATCTGTTGCACATGCAACTGTCGATATGCCACCGCAACCGGGACATTGTGGATGCCTGCATATGCCTGCGCTTTGTGGGTTTGTTCCATATAAAGTGTATGATCAAATACGACTACGACTCTCAATCAAACACTAACCGTAAAATAACACTAGTAATACACTCCGCGAACGATGTATTCATGTAGCGAGATGGATTTGAAGGTGTAGCTTTATTGAGGGATGTACCCCTGCAGGAACCATGGTGTAGTTTTCGTTTGCATCTTTGTAACAGCACAAGTAAAAACATGTAACACCCAAATCACGTAAAAATACTCGAGAAACATGGCCTCCAGCACGTTCCATATGGCCCGGCATCCCAGTCACCCACCAACCGCTGACGCACCTTGTTGAATTGCGCACTGACCATTTCCGCATCCGGGGTCAGCTCGAAAACCGCAGAAAAGGTCAAATGGTCCTGCGAGGAGGTTGTGAAGAACAGGCTCTCCATGAGGAGAAGGGGCTAACAACGATCATGAAAAGTCAAAAACGATTAGCAGGAGAGCAGGAACAGGCAACTGCGCGGCCCTAGCCTTGCCGTCAAATCTCAAGGAGCAGATCTCCGTTGTCAAAAGCTTGGGCAGCATGTCCTCGGAGAGGTAGGGGTCGACCGCTAAGCTCATTCGTTGAAGCTTCAATTTCAACTTTTCTGGCTGGCAAGTGACTTCAAGAGGTTCACTCTGAGTAGGAAGCTCAGCTGCAAAGGTGTAAATCAAGGTTGCAGAGGGGGAGTTGGAACTTCCTCCATGTTTGCCACCCTTGCCCACCAACTCGCGCGGTTTTGCTGGTTGCCTGGCAAGATGGAATTTCAGGGACGTTTCGCTACCACCCAGGAGCCCACGAATCAGATCCCCAATTGAGAATTCCCTTCAAGGCTGGCCCCTGTTGAAAATCCCGATGCCTCCACTTCTAGAACCATGGAGCACATTCCGGATGGCTTCTGATGCCAACACTCCATGCGACACAAGGCCTATTGATGACTGGCTCAGAAACTACTGCTCGCACCGGAACCCGAGGAGAATCACATCCGAGCAGCCACTCGCCTGTTGACAAGGTAGACGGATGTGCTCCGCTCTGCGCCCTTGCGACTTTCTTCAACTCTTGAAAGGGTCGTACACAACCCCGGGTCAACTCCAACAGCCAGCAGCCTGTTCATCAGCTTGCTCAACATTCTTGCTTACTTCAGACTTGAGAACAAATACCAGCAGCACGGGCCCTGCAAGCAATTCTGTAAGTCAGTCTTGTTCGCAGCCTCAACTGGTTGTACATATGCTATTGTATTTCGCTGTGGGGGCGGCATCGGACGTCGGCTTCTTCTTCTTGTTCGACAACGACACATCGGCAGCAACTACGACTGTCACCAAGACGACAGCTACTAGCAAGGCCAGTACTGATACTACGACGCCGCCGACGATGACAGTAATCGGGTGTGATGATGAAGATGGAGCTGTTAAGAGCTCTGATTGTGAAATCAGAAATGTTGTTGCTTTGCCCATCTACTGCCCTTTGCCGAGTGGCAGTAGCACTTGTCATCCTTGCCGCCGTGCAGCCCATTCATATCCCATCAATAGTCGTGTTAACATTGACAATCCTAAATTCCTCCAAGCCCTAACCCCCCAAACCGCCAAACCCCCAAACCCCTAAACCCTAAACCCTAAACCCTAAACCCTAAACCCTAAACCCTAAACCCCAAACCCCCAAACCCCTAATTAAGCCTAACCCCGCAGACATCTCAACGTGGCCTCCCGATCCAACTCGGTCTCCGGCTTCACGAACCGGGTCACATCGGCGATGTGGACCTGCTTGTAAGAGGCATAGATTTAGGGTTTAGGGTTTAGGGTTTAGGGTTTAGGGTTTAGGGTTTAGGGTTTCTGCAGTGCTTCGAGGGGTAATTATGATGGTAGGATATGGACCATGGAATGAAACCTCGGATTTTGAGGTTCGGCAGGCTCCGTCCCTTCAGGTTTGTGGCTGCAGACCGCTATTCGGACTGCAGATAGCAACGTGGCCATCGAAGAAGCGTAAGCGAATGCGAGAACTAGACGTAAACAGCCGACACACTGCTCTACTGCATTGCAGCGGTAGCACAAGAAGCCGTTGAAGCAGCGTTCCATATTCTTTGTAAGTGCCGGGAATTACTGAGTACGGCAGTCTGGCACAATGCACGTAAGGTCACCAAACCCATGAGGCACTCTGATGCAGAACAGTTGTAGAACTGTCTTCACCTGCGAATTCTGGAAAACTCCAGGCTGCAAGAACTGGTTGAAGAACCCCTCTCGGAAAAAGCTGTCAAAACAGTTCGATCGAGTCGCACATCGGGGAACAGCAGCACTCACAGAGCGCTTGTAGATATGCAAGTATATACAGAAGGAGAGAACAAAGAGAGAGGGAGAAAGGGAGAGAGAGCAAGCGCGTGTGGAGGTCTGTAGGTATTTAGATGGGATATCATGGCATGGCTCACTGCTGAGGGGTCTTGGGCTCGGATGTTGGCAAAGCCTTGGGTTTAGTGTTCCAAGTCGGGCAGAGTGGGCCATGCACCCAGTCCGACCGGAAAGACTTTGAGATGCAGCCATGGATTGTATCCCTTTTATCACTTTGCTCAGCCTCAGTAGGCTGGTTACCAACCACTGCAACGGAACCATAAGTGCCGCATGATTCGAGCGAGCATTGATCGTAAGTTCTGCTTGCATGTAACTGTATAGCCAATGCCATCGCTCGCACTCTAGCCACTTCTTCTTAAGACTTTTGGTGTGTCGGAACCGTTCGTGCTCCCAAGACTACTGCTTCAAGCTTAGATCGGTGGCAAGTTTGGAAGTATCTCCCTTTCACAGCATAATTATAATTGAGCAGAAAACAATGCAGTTCAGGCCAGACTACCCCAATGCGGAAGTTGCCGTTGTCCAGCTGCTCGCAGCTCAGGGCGTCATCGACGTCTTCACAACCTTCAGCAAGCCATCGGAAGCGATTGTCTTCGGGCTCATTTTCAGCATTCAGCCGGCGAGTGGCAAATGAAAGCACATCATTGCGCCAAGGAAAGCAGAACAAGGTACAACTGGATGTAGGAAGCAATTCAAAGACATCAAAGCGGACCGACCACGAACGGCTATGCACAAACACGCCTCAGATGTGCATCAGGCCACTCTGATGTTAGCCCGACTCATCCCAACACTCGGCCAAGAAGCCGGGAGGATCGATCGAGAATACGCACACATCTCGAAAGTCCATGCGACCTGTCAGTCAATCTTTGCAAAGCAACGGGAAGGGGGTGAGGTGGGTTTTCTGAGATTTCAACGGACGCGGGTATCTCCATCCCAGCAGATGACATCACCAACAGACTGACAGAGAGAGAGAGAGAGACTAGAGCGAGAGCTTGAGCGAGAGCTTGAGAGAGCAGGAGAGAGAGCGAGAGAATGCGCTGACTTCCGATGTCAAGTCGCTTCAGAGTCCGCAGGACGAAAGGGAATCAGACCCAGACGATGCTTTGGAGAATCTTTCTCGGCCCTAGACCTACTGCTCTGAAAGACCGGAACATCGAAATCTGCCTCAAGAACGCATAAACCAGCATGAATCCCCACACCGATTTGCTGCTACTTCGAGCTCGGATGGGTGTCAGCAACTGCCGAAGTTCTTTTGGCTCCAACCGTCGCAGCTGCCTTTGAAATCCTCCTCTGACGGCGCGAAGTCTTCCGGTGGAAGGCAGCTCAGCACTTCCTGCACAAGCTTCAAGCAGCGCTAAGCCAACACAAAGACGGAGAGCGAAATGAAGATCCTGTCTAAAGGCATCCTAAACTCCTAAACTCCCTAAACCCCCATAGACCCTCTTCAGAAAGCCTGGTAAGTACCTTCATGACCCTGCTGTAAGCTGGCAATGGGTCGGGGTCCTCTGTGAAGGGCTCGTCCTTGACGTTGAACTCCAGCCTGGTGAATAACCAGTGGTTTTTAGGGTTTAGGGTTTAGGGGTTTAGGGGTTTAGGGGTTTAGGGGTTTAGGGTTTAGGGTTTAGGGTTTAGGGTTTAGGGTAGGGTTTCCACAAGGGGTCTTCCAAAGACAACCGTCTGAAGGCGGTATGGATGGTTACTGCTGCATCCGCAGGACCGCAGGACACCTGTCTTGTGAATGGCCCACGATAGGCCGTGCTCCTGCTTCCAAAAGTTCTTGCGTGGGCCCACGATTCGCGATGAGGGATCACATCGTAGCTGCAGTATATTCTAAGGGTAGTATGAGGTTGCCTTAGTGAGGGTACCACAGGATATTATATTTCTGGGACTACACCAGATGCAGGCACGAGGCAAGATCATCTCCGTCTCAACCTCTACGTCCCCAATCTTGCCCAGACTCCGCGAGAAGCGTGCTCGAGGATATGGGCAGAACTGCCTCAATTTGAAACTACTTCGGGACAGACATGGGGACGGGGGGTGGAGAGGGTTACCGTATATAGAAATCGATGGGCTCTCCCCCAAACTGTGGTCTGAAACAAGACCAATCCGGCTTTTCAGTTGCACAAGACAAGCTCGGATAGTCGGACGTACCCCAAACCTCACAGCCTAACTTAAACCCTAGACCTCACACCCTAAAACCTAAACCTACGCCCCTGAACCTCACACCCTCAACCGCAAACCCCTTAACCCTCACAACCTAAAACCTAAACATACCAGCATGATGCGAGTCTGTGGGACTTCGGCCAGGCAGCTGCCAAGTGTTGAGTATGACGGTGACCCGCTGATCCTGAAACTAAGGCTAGGATTTAGGGTTTAGGGCTTATAACGTCTAGGAATTGGTAATTCAGGTTTAGGGTTTAGGGTGTGGGGGGGGGGGTCTTCCATGTTCATCATCCAAGAAAATCGTAATGAGAGTCTTCATCGCTGTGCTGCGCTTATTTCAGATCCTCGTACTTCTCGGGCGTGACTTTGACCAACATGTCCGGGAATCTGCTGTCCGCCGGGACGAAGAGACAGTCATCCTCCCGCTGCCGATGGTGCGTCACTCTTCTTCACTATAATGCTTTGTATGAACTTGTATGAAATAGCAGCGCTTCATCGGCTTTCATCCGAGGAGCTAAGACAGCTAAGATGATGAGTCTGCAGTGCGGCGTTGAACTTAGCAATTGCTGGAGAGGAGAGATACCAACTCAGATCTGCTTCGACTTAGCCCATCCTCAGATAGATGGCGGGCACAGTATTCGGCTGAGAAGGTGCTTTGGCTTCGTGGCTCATGTCTGGCTAACGGGATCGTGAGGCTTCCACGAATAGCTTTCGACGGCAAGCTCACTTGACTAAAGGCTTGAGCACGAGTGTTGAGGCTCTGCCGAGCTAGAGCCCTGAACGCTTCGCTGAAGTTCACAGGAAGGGTTCCAATCCCAGCTCCGAAAGCATTGGACCCACCCCCGATCCGCAAGCTCCATGCCACTCGGACTGCTCAGACCCGACTTTCCCACAGATCCCCCCCCCAGTCTCCCGAAGCCTGCTCCACGCCTTTGGTCTTCCAGAGAAGCTCCCGCTTCTGAACGTGAGGGCTCGGCTTCGGAGCTTCGTGGTGATCAGGCGCACGCAGAGCGCTTAAGAAAGGCTTAGAGACTCAGAGAGGGAGGGAGAGAGAGAGAGAGAGAGCTCGCATCACGGAAGGTGACAAGAATTGGTCTGCGACTCGTATCCGTAAGTCTTCGACGACTTTGAGGGTGGATGTACNNGAGAGAGAGAGAGAGAGCGAGCCCTCATCACCGAGGGCGACAATGATTGATCCAGGCGCTCAGCGACTCGTATCCGCATGTCTTCAACTTCGAGGTTGCATGTACTGTTCCAGTTGTTGAAACCTCGGGTTTACTCCTAAAGCTGCACGCGCCCGAGTGCTTCAAACCTTTGCAAGCTGCCCGACCCAGATCAAGGCCTCCTCCAGAGCATCGATGGCATAAATTGTTCCACCCACCTCTCTCTGGGATCCTGGCAGCTGCAGGAACTGCTTCTGGAAGTCGGGACTGTAGAGGCAGCAGGGGCCGTGATGTCGTCGTCGTCGAGCAGGAGGGGCGGAGAGGAGGATGCTAGCCGGCATTCTGTGGAGGTAGGAACTTACCAGCGCCAGTCTTTAGCTTCCATTGATAGCATACCCTGACGTGCAAGAAGCCCAGACTGCTTTGGAAGAAGCTGTTTCTCTGACTTTCCAAAGGTTGTGTGTGGACTGTCCCCTGGCTTGACAGTCACGATCCCGTCGTTGCCATAACAATAACCGGAAGCGCCTCATGTTCTATCAAGACCCTTGTGCCCTAGTGTCTTGCCTAGCTTGGCTCGACATAGACAGGCAGGCCACTCTTTTTGATGGCAACGATAGTCGCAGCTGGCTTGCCCATCATGACCACAACGTCGTTGCCATCCTTCAGTGCCTGACAACTTGTCTTAGGCGAGGGGTTGGTTCAAAGCGAGCAATCCTGCTGGAAGGCCAACGTCCTACGGTGACAGCAGCTAAAAACCCCGATGCTACAGCAACAGTGCACAGGGAGACCCACTAAGCACTTGCATACACGGACACATCATCTTCGAAACATAAATCGAACCAGTGGCTGTCGAATGGCAATTAGCCAGTTCACGCCACTGTACCGACTCTACCCCCAAAGCCCCTGCCCTGCCCGTAGGATGTCGGGCCTTTCCCTTCAACTCTTGTCGTCGTCCCCGCTTGGCCTGCCCATGACACCAGTGGAGTCGGTTATTCATCGAGAGACTTTGGCATATGTCGCTGCTGGACCGAATTTCCATACGGATTGCACATGATACAATGGACTAGCTTCCGATATCACTCTGCAGGGCTATTCAGGCTGATTGCCACTGATTGCTATTACACTGCTGTACAGGTATGGCTGGCAGGTAACCTATGTGAAGACAGATTTGCTTTCTTGTCAGTACAACTTGTGGCTGTCGCTAGCTACTCACGCCTTCCTCTTCCTCGTCCTACTGATATCGCTGCTCTTGCTACGTTGCAAATGCAACAACAACCAACACAACAGCAGCAATATGCTGGAAAGCTCTTCCTACTCATCGTCCTACTCCTCCTACTAGTACTAGACAGTTACGAGTCTATGGCATATTAAAGGACTGGGCTGCTACTCCTGCATGCGCTCTGCACGTTACGAACGGCGCTTCTGCACTCCCACTTGGCAGACCTCGGAAGCTCGCAGCTTTTCGATAATGACCTGAGACGCTTGGCTTCGTCTTTCTCCGATTGGTATTGCTCTTGTAATTGCAAGGGTGCGGCCCACCACCACATCAAAGACTCACGAGGTTGCTTGACGCCCGTGACCATCCGCCCTAGATTTTGGGCGCCATCTGACCTCCTAACATCTGTTTCTTGCACTATTTGGGCGCTGCCAAGATTCGATGCAGCAAGATAGGCCAAGCGGCTATGTCTCCGTCAACGGCACGGTTCATGGCATTTTGGCCTGAAATGAGGAACTCCCCCGCGTCCGGGACGTAAACGACACCTCAGGAGTCGCGTGCCCAGTCTCCAGAGGGCAGCCCTTTAAGGCAGAATGCGAACATGAAAATGTATGGAAATCATGGACATGTTGCGAATTCGACAGAAAAGCTTTTGCAAGGGATCTGAGGATTCGAAGACATGCGTGTCAGAAGGACAGTGAACCTGCCCCGCACGATCCCTGTTACCCTGCGACACTTCACCGAGATGTTACCAGATTGACCACTGGTGAAAACTCCGACAGCTTGATTCCAAGCTCTTCGATCAGTAAGCGCAGCTAAGGTGACCCAGCGTCCGCGAGTTGAGCATCCTGGGATGTAATTGTGGAAAGCCCAACATACCTTTTCACAAAAGTTTCTCCGGAAGAATCTACGACAACTCCGTGGAGATCAATTCAAGCTTTCTTCCGAGCATCTGCCTCAGCTCCCCGACTAGCAGCTGCCCACTTTGGAGCCCGCTGGTAAGCTGACCTTGCCTTGCTCGAAGATATCATGTTTCTAGCATAGGTTGTCTTATCTGCTGTTACGTTTGCTAGTCGGTAGGGAGTGGGGGAGGGTAGTGGATAAAGGATGGGCGAAGTTGACACTTAGGTTGAGCACTGTGGAACGTGCGGAAAGTGCTAATTTCTGAACAAATCACGGGCACTCTGTTTACCCTTGGACCCTGACTCCTTAAACGCGCAAAATAAGATTATTCGTTGCCCGCCTAAACATGAAGCCTTACAACTAAAAAAGCTGAAGCTTAGGATTTGACTCAGGGCTTTAGGAATATTTAATTTGCATTCAGGGCTTACAGTTTCAGCGTTCCGGGCTTTAGGATTTTAAGGTTTGGAGTTAACTCCAAAAAGTTCTAACCCCATGAACCGACATTGGAGCTGATCGTCTCCAGCACTTTGCACCCCAAAAGTACTCCTTGAACCCGAAGGTCAATCCCGAATCTGCTTGTGCCGGCTTTTGGACGCAACGTCTTGAAACCGAAAGCCTGCAAAAGTGCATCCCGAAAAGGTGCCTCCAGTGCGCAGGGTATGGCTTAAAGAAGATCTCCTGCGCAGGGGAAACCACTTCCATGAAATTCTGCGCAGAGTGTGCTACCATGCAGGTCGTCTTGCTTGATACCTTGCGAGCCGGAAGATACATGCCATAGGTGACAACTTCTCCCACCATGCCGCATCCTCAGACATCACTCGAATTCATACATCCCGGAAACCATTTGCTAAACTCTGTACATTAGACCCGAAATCCTTAACACTCCTGACTGTCGCTGGCTTCGGATGCCTTTGCAGGCGCTTCTTCTTCCTGCGTGCAGGCACTGCTCGACTTCAATCATCGGTTGCATCTTGGGGTGTGGGCTGCGTGGCTTTGAAGTTTCAGGTTTCTGGGCTTTTGCACCGTTGTGAGTTTAAGGAGCATGGTTTCACGTTGTTGGGGGTTGTTTTCTGCTGCTTCCGTGCTGCACTGAAACATATACACAATCACCTGAGTCCCTGAGTAAGCTACACGGAAGGGCCAATCGAGGATTTGTAGCAAGATGCTCTGATGCACAACCGTCTTTTGGAGTGTGCTTGGTCTTAGTTCGATTCTATCATATGCACATGCGTACATACATGCATGCATGCATGCATGGATACTTACCTGCCCTACGTACAGTTTACCTACATGCGTACGCAGGTATACGGACGCACGTGCATGTCTGCCTGCCTGCCTGCCTGCCTGCATGCTTGCATGCCTGCATGTATGTAGGTATATGTGTGTGTGTATATATATATACAAACATACATAGACATATACACATACACACACATATCCATACACACACACACATATATATATATGTATACGTGTATGCTCATGTATTTCCCTGTTCACATACTTCATATCCTCGCATATATGTATACATGTATGTGTAAATGTACATGTATGTAGAGAGGGAGAACCATCGTCGTTGCTTCATCTAATCACGCCAATTAGTTAGTTATGACTTTAAACCTGTTTGCTTTCTTAGCTGCGGTATCGTGTAGATGTATACATAATCTTACGCGGGTAATCAAAAGTAAGCTTGTGTGTATGTGCGTGCGTGTGTTTGCGTGTGTGTGTGTGTGTGTGTTTGTGCTTGCCAACGTGTAGGTATATACATACACACACACACACACACGAGCATGCATACACAAACCAGACATATTGGAGATCCTCCTGTTCCTGCGTTGTGGATTCCTCTTCCGGTTGTGCAGGCTGCCGACGACGAGTTCTCCGCCTGCAATGCCGAGCTCCGCACCCGAAGAAAGCCCTAATCGAAAACAAAACGGAAAGCATCACAAGGCCCTGATCCCAAATACTTCTGTCGACCACGGCCTCAGCCATCAGCTTTTGTTGAAGGGGTCAGATAGTTTGAACTTATCTTTCTTTCACTGGTACTGTAATAACGGTTCAACATTGTTCAACAAAAGAGCGGGAGAAGGCTGGTGCGAAAGTCTTCCTTTCCTAGGGCCAAGACATGTCTGCACGTCTTCGGGTTTCGGTGGGGGAGAGCCATTGGGGGGAAGGGGTGGTTCAAGTAGTAACAAAAGTTTGGATACAGCCACAGGACGAATCCCCTTAAACAAAAACCGGCGAAGACCTCAGATAGCTGGGGAGGTTTCACAAAGATTCATAGTTTCGGGCATAAATGGTAGCCAAAGGTCTTAACCAGGCAAGTCACCCAGTTGGCCCTTCCGTGTTGCCTGCAGGTAGTTTGGCCCACGCGCAGCGCTGTTTTAGGCTCAGGGTTGCCAATCTGCGAAAAGCAATGAAGGGCTCGGCTCACTCTTCTTCCCATGCTTGTGGCGCACTCGGTCCTGGGCCGGGTGATTGCCAAAGTCAAGAAATTGCTATCCCTGAGAGTGACAGTTGATCACTCATCGAGCATCTTGTATGTCACTCTTTCGCCAGTCAACCGGGAAACTGGTGCTGGCAAAGTTTGGGAGGCTTCGATTCGGGGATCGAGCGTTTCCTTGCTCTGTCTGGACGACTGGACGTGCCGGATCAATTTCAGCTGGGACTCATCCACTTCCCACGCGTCATACGTGCAACCATAAGCATTCTTTATGCCCTGTGCGGCATCAATCAGGGCACCAATCTGCTGAAGATAGTCAACCGAGCTGTCATGCAAATCCGACATGCGCAGCAAACTCCCAATGCAGTAACCTGTTGCTCCGTTCCCGACAACACATCAGTCAAAAACTCGCTGCCAGTCTCGCCGCATCTACAACAGCATGCGGAATAACAGTCGGTATCAGGTACGCCAACGTACCCTGTCGCACAATCGGAAGAGGCTTTCCAGTCGAGTCAATCAAGGCAAGATAGTCTCGCGCCCGTACGGTCGAAAAGTCCTGCAACAACAATCCGCAGTACTGACCAGTGGAAACGGCATCCAGTGCACAAGTAGAGCTGTACACTCATGGGATGACCATTGCTACAGTCAAGCTGCACAATCTTGCTACCTTGCATATCCGCATATCCAGTGTCTTTCCAGACAAACTTCGCAGTCAGGGCGCACTCTCACTCACATGCAGCGCAGGATATTCCGGCGCAAGCCATGTTTGCACAAGCTCCGCTGTCGAACCATATCCACGACTTATCGATCAATCAAGCTTGCCCGCGAAATTCAATCAAGCTGTCATCAAACTTCACAGGATCAATCTCTGGCAGTTTTTTGGCAAGAACCGGGGGCACTCCGGCATTCAGTGCGCCGATCAAAAGCATGCTCCATGCGTGGAACAGGTTCGGCATTATCCCAGGCTTAACGCCTCGGATGCTCGATCGGGGCGTCTCACCACAAACAGAACAACCTTGTCGCTCTGAATGTGCTTTGACTCCTTTTCCTTGTCCTCTCATTCCCCGGCATCCTTCTCTCTTTCTTTTCTTGCCTTTGTACATTCCTGTGCCCGTGCCTTTTCCTTGGTGCATATCTTTTCAGAACTACCCTTTTCTACCTTTCCTTCGTTTCTTCCCTTCCAATGCTCCAATGCCCATGTCTGCTGGACCACCCTCATCCCTGATGCTTGGCACAGCCAGATGTCTGCTATTGAGATAGCTAGACACAATCTACATGACTTCGCTGAATGTGTTGATGTTACGAACACTTACAACGCAAACACTGCTGCATTGGACCAGTCCTTCTCTGCATAAGCAGGGCAGTCACCATACACCCATCTATGAGATCCTCCTTGGCATAAGTTCTGCACCCATGTCCCGCTCACGACGGTCACTTCTCGACTGCACGTTTCCTTGCCATTCTCCTCAAGCACTTCTTGCAGTTCCACTGCTGTGACTTCCGCAAGGCACTCATCATGCACCCATCTATGAGATCCTTCTTGGCATAGGGGAGGCTTTTCAGCGGCTTTTCCATTCTACATGCCAGCTCCAACGATTCTTCAAGATGATGACATCACTCAGATCACTCTCCAGTTGATCACCTCGCAGCTTGAGCGAAGGGATCTCACTCAGGATACTCGGCACTGCAAACTGTCTGCGCAATCCTCCCCAAATCTCAAAGACATTCTGTGTCCTCGTTTCGATGAATCGCCCACGTGGCGCCGCCAATGTTCTGCGCCAGCATGCACGCTAAATGTCGTGAGGAGAACAATACAGTTCGCTGTTTTGTGTCTGCTGCACGTCAAAGGCTTCGCTCAAGTCATGAGCGGTGACTCTCTGGGAACCCATCATGCATCACTCGCCTCGCAAAGGGCCTGTACAATCCAACATACCGCTTCAGTTGCCATGACCAATCTTCCCATTTCTCCAGCTCGCCGTGGTACACGTGGTGGGGACAGTTTCATCTCACCACCACTTCCTGTCACTACGAAGCCCGCTACCATGCAAATTCAACGATTTTGGCTCATCAGGCGCCACTCGATCAGGCCAGCTCCTCGCAGTGCGGCATTGCAGAAACCACCATCATTTCTTCCAAGCAGACGGCGGCAGACGACACGACATCATTCTGGGGCATTTTGGTGAAGACACCATGCTGCCATTTCGTGCTGACGACCACTCCCCATTTGGGTGCTGATCATGTGGCGGCTCAAACACATCGATGGGCCGCTTCAATGCGTTTTTTCCTTAATCAAGCCAGGACCAAAAAAATGGCCGGCCTAAATAATGTGTTTTTTTTTGGGGGGGGAGCGATTGTTGTTTGGTTGTGTTTTTTCCCTTCTAGTCATGGTCAATCGGTCAATCTTAAAGCAGCCACGACCTAAAGCCCCCCTCGCAACCCTAAAACCCCGGACCTGAAGCCCGAAACTCTCCCTAAACCCGAAACCCCACTTAAGCCTAAACTGCCTAAACCCTAAACCCTCAAACCCTCAAACCCAAACCATACTGTACTATTACTACTACTGTTCCACTACGGCACTGCTATTGTACTACTACACGACTACTGTACTACTGTACTACTGATGTACTACTGCTGTACTACTATTGTACTACTTCTGTACTACTACTGTACTACTACTGTACTACTGCTGTACTACTACTGTACTACTACAGTACTACTGTACTACTACTGTA
>CAJNJA010012653.1:0-12565 GCA_905231915.1 Symbiodinium necroappetens | reverse complement strand
GGAGGGAAAAGTCTTCAAAATGAAAGTGGTGGTAGTTATCTTGGAGAGATCTGGTCTAAATTTGGTTGATTTTTGGTGGTAATTTACGCGGGTCCAGGAGCGGGTCTGGGACCTGGCGTGTGCACTTGTTGCTGGCATTGGCTAGCTGTCAGCCCCGAAAATCAATCACCAAAACTCGGCAAAAACAATCAACGAAATTTGGCTGATCTTTCTGTGATCCCAAGCGGCGGTGGACACGGCGCACCCCACTGCATGCTGCCTGCATGCCGCTGCACCCCCTTCGCCGGCGGCGGACACGGCGTGCCCCACCCTGCATGCCGACTGCATACCGCTGCACCCCTTGCAGCGGCGGTGGACACAGAGCACCCCACCTGCATGCCGACGGCATGCCACTGCACTCGCTTCGCCGGCGGCGGACACGGTGCGCCCACCCTGCATGCCGACTGCATGCCGCACCCCCTGCGGCGGTGGACACAGCGCGGCCCATTATTTAGCTAGAACCCGTAATGGCTAAAACTATCTGGGGGAAAATCCTCTGGCCTTATACCAACCCCCAAAACCCTGTATCAACAATCTAGTTACACTCCACCAAGGTTGAGGTGAGGGAGGGCTGCTTCGACCGAGGAGAACTGGTCCCACGAGATTTTTGCAGAGTTTACATCCGTGTCTCAGGGCTGTAGGCCTCACAATAGTGTAGATATAGGGTACCACACACGCCCTGTATGAGGTCTTCGGACAAATCTTGAATTAGGCCTACTAAACCTGAGGAGTCGAACCTGCCTTCGTGCCCGACGCTCGACCGGCGGTGCCTCAAGAACAGCTCCGGTTCAAGGTTTTGGGTTCTTGGTTCTGGTTGCATTGGTACCCCTACCACTACGGAAGGGAGGATCGTTTCAAGCTGTGAGGAAACGAGAAGTGAAGACTGAACCGTGTTCATTCACTTCATGTCGTCTGTTCCGACCGAACAAGCAAGCTGCTGTTCCACAGAACCAGTCTTCCATTCAGCATCCTACCACAACTCTTGCCTGTGTACGATGTCACTAGGGTTGCCTTACGGTTATAGTGATTCCAAGTTTTTGAGGTGGTGAGGCTGCTGATGGTCATTGCGAGGCTGCTGATGGTCATTGCGAGGCTACTGGTGACTAGTGGGATGACGATGCCGATAACGGTGACAGTGACTGATTACAGCGACGACGACGATGCTGATGGTGCTGTTGTTGGTGGCGGTGGCGTCTAGTGCATGATAGTATGACCGAGGTCGTGAAGAAGATGGTGGTCGCAGCGCCTTGCAGTGGCCGCGGCGGTGGAGTTGGTGGGGATGTTGGTGCCGGTGGCAGCAGCAATGACGATCAACCACAGAAATAATACTCGTAGTATGCCCTGTGCTGTAGGAAAAACCTTATAACAACAGACTATGACTATACCTCCCCTAGAACTCAGAACGTACCCTCAACTGCGCCTCGACTGCTGCAGCCGCCGCCCTTGCAGCCCCTGCGCCCGCTGCGGCTAAGGTCAGGCGAACATGCCTGGAGATGGAGACACGAAAATCTTGCGATGTACACCAACGAATAAGCAAATTAGCTCTAGATGATTGTGAGGGGAGGGGGGGAGGGAGTTAGAGTTAGGGACATGTCGGTTGCAGCTCAGCGCTGGCTTCGGAGTTGGGCCGGAAAAACAACGATGCACCTGCATAAATACACTAAGCGAGTGAACATGTGGGTAGTTCTCTATAAGTCTGGGTCCCTGTATAGGTCCCAAATATAGTACGGCACCCTTATGAAAAGGACCCCACAAGGGACCCTAATTCAGAGAAGTACCTATATGAACCCCCCAAAGCTCCTGAACCCGAACGAGCTTCACCTGAGACCCATAAAATGCAACTTGAAGCCCCGAAGCTTAAAACCTTTATGCTCCGAACGTCTGTTTTCGGAACCTTGGAGAAGCAAGAGCGGCCCCAAACGAAATTCGTTTTTCCCCGGCTTATCCAAACTCCTACGTGCTGTACCTTAAACCCGGAAAAGTCTACGTCTCCAACATTGAATGTTTGAAACACATACGTACTCTGGACTCCAGAATCCTCAATACTGACTCCGAAACCCCCTCCACTGCACCCGCGAATCCTCAACACGTAAACTATACAACAATGCCGACACACGAAAAGCCATCAACCCAATGCCCTAAACCTCCGTGCCCCAAACCCTGTGCTCTATAGAGGCCCAAAATTCCCCAATGGCCCAAAATGGCCCTGAAGTTGCGGAGCCTGTGTGCCGATTGCTCGCCACGCTTTGGCTGGCCACAGCTGGGAGTGCTCCCTGGAGTTTTGGAGCAAGACTTTCAAGCACTTCAAAGGTGTTCCTGACAGGTTTTTTGTGGTCCTAGAAGGTTTCAGAAAGGATCTCGTACGAACGTTTGAGAATAAGGGTTTAGGGTTTAGGAACTTATCGTGCAGGAGGCCGAAGTGAGTCGTGTCCCGGGTTCAGACCCCACGGACCCGAAGCCCTCGACGGAGGCCAAAACCCTAAACCCTGAACCCGGACACTTACTCAACCCCGAAACCCCAAAACCCTAAAACCTGAAACTTGCTAAACCCTGAAACTTACTAAACTTTTACTAATCCCTAAAACCCTGAAACTTACTAAACTTTTCTTAAACCCTAAAACCCTAAAGCACTTAAGCTTGCTAAGCCCTGAAAAAACCCTTATAAACAAAAAGGACTCCGAGATCCCCGGGCCCCAAACTTCAAAGCCTGAGGCCCACACCCGAGTTTCGGAGGCCCCCGGGTGAGGACAAGGCCCTCAGAGCCGGGGGGAGATCTCCAGGCTCTTGGGGTTCAGGACTCGGTTGATTCAGGGGCTACCAGGTTTTAGGGCTTGTAGGGTTTAAAGGCTTAGGGCTTTGAGGTTCAGGGGTTTAGGGCTTTAGGGCTTTAAGGTTTAGGGTTTAGGGCTTTAGGATTCAGGGTTGAGGCTTAGGGTCCCCTGGGCTTTTGGTCGCAGGGCTTCGGCTTCTGGGCACCTGACAACTGAAGGGCTTGGGGGCTTTCGAAAGTTTAGCTTCAGGGCTTCACAAGGAGTAGAGCTGCAGCATCTCTCGTGTCATGAAGGCCACTAAGATCCGAAACCCTGAACCCGGACTCGCGGGTTCGAGGTTTGGAGTTTCGGGCACTGTTTGGCTGAGGCCGTAGAGCTTCGAGCTGTAAACGGAGCTTCTGGATCGGAGTTGGTGTTGAAGGTCTTGCCCTCGGGCGCTAACTATTCTTCTCATTACTGTGATTGCTATTGCCACTGTCATGGCTATCGCAAGTTGTTTGGTATTAATATCACTAGTAGCAGTAGTATTAGTCGCGTCAGCCTTAGTATCAAAATTAGTATTATTATCAGTGTCATCAGTATTACTATTGTTATTGTTGCTATTCTTACTAATACTACTCGCAGTATTGTTGTTTCCGTAGGGTGGATGAAGCCCGGACCGTCCGTCTTGAATGTCAGGGGCTTTCTTGGTGGAACCTTTCGTCGCAGCTCTACATCATGCCGTGTCCTAGACCCAGGGGTGCAGGAACATGTTGAAAGAGCAGGTGTGATATCGAATGGGAGGTTTAGAGTTTAGAGCTTGGCTTTGCGCCTCTTTAGTCTGCCCTAAACCCTAAACCCTAAGCCCCTAAACCCTAATGGGGCGTAGATGGGAATCATAATTGGCTTTGGCTCAGTCCGGGTCCTCGGCATGGCGGTGCAGAGGTTAAGATCTAAGGCTTGTGCTGAGGCTCGTAATCCCGATGAAGTCATTATTCATCCAGATGCCTTCATGTAGCTAACGACGAGGCTTCGAGGTCTAAGTCTAAGTTTCATGCGAGTTTGTGGCCGACAGGTGCTAGAAGCATCGATTTTGGAGAAGGGCAGGAAGCCAAGTGGCTGAGCCCGATATGATCAATATAGAGCTGCGGAGCCACCCGGCCGCCCTAGAGTTGCTATGAAGGCGGGTTCATCATCCAAGGAGAATACCAAGCAGATGGAGGACCCAAGAAGCGAAGCGACGTTGACATGCATCCCATCCTTCATGGTTCTATTCTATGCCAATCTTGCCCACCTGAATCGACCAACTGGAACGATCTCCGTACATCTAAAGCAAACGGCTACAAGAACTGGTATCGTGGTGACCCATTGCAAGGCACATATGATACTCGTAAACCCGTAAGCCGTAGGAGCGCGCCATGCGCGAACTGAACCCCATAAGTCCATTGGCGCACCCCACCTTCCGACTGCTGGCCAGCACGACCCTGCAATCGCCATAGCCAACGGCGGCTGCACAGCCATGACTAACCTAACGCCTAAATCCTACGAGAGTTGAGATGACGAATTGATGGAACGGCCAGCACAACAGAGATCCTTTAATGTTACACTTTGTCCCAATATACTGAGAGATGTTGTATATATTCGAATATAGTAGAGTGTGCTATAGTAGATCATATGATCATGAATGATTATGTATCTTGAAGATTCTGCGAAGTGCATTCGCGTAGCACCCTCAACAGCTGCATCAGCGATTCTACCGTACCACGGTCAGGGGAAGAGGTGGTAGGAGCACGCTAAATTGTGTGGCCTGCGCTGGCGACCGGTGTTCACGAGGCTCGCCGAGTTCAGGGTTCGGCAAGACCCAAGATTAGGGTGTAGGGTGTAGGGCCTAGGGTGCGCAAGAGTATTCATGGAACATGGGAGGTTTCGGAGGGCCGTCGACCACACATGCCACAGTTGAACGAAGCCTTCGACCAAACATTGAAGAAAAGCTTCGAATCTGCAAGAAACCATGTCTGTACCTGCTTCTGCCTTATCGCAAACAAGCAGGATGTCTTTTGCACAGGGGCTGGTCTATCCGCCACTCCACTCGAAGCCATCGCAGACGTGTTGCTCAGATCCCTCCTGTCCGGTGCATTCCGTGGCTTATGAACAAGGCCACCGAGAGGCCCTAGACATGCAGCGTGCCGAGCTTCGAAGATGAACCCCGCAACACATCTCATGCCGGGCGAGTCGTCCTGTTCAAACAACCCATGTAATTAGATTCGTCGGTTGCTGAATGTGGCCAACAAGTGTTGATAGTCGAAAAAGGATACATGACTTTGACTGTGCATACTGTAGAAGAAGTAGGCGTACGGAGATGTACGCATCCATCCACCCATACATCCGTCCGTACATGCGTAAACACTACCCCAGAGCATGAACATCTCAGTCGACTATGATGTGGGAACCATTCAGAGTAGCACCACTCTTCGACTAAGGGCTTGCTTCTAGGGCGAGCAGGTTGTCATTCTATACCATGTATTATGCAGTACATATTGTACACTATATGTTATATGGTATGTATGCATACATGCATGCATGCATGCATGCATGCATGCAATGCAATGCAATGCAATGCAATGCAATGCAATGCAATGCAATGCAATGCAATGCAATGCAATGCAATGCATGCATGGATGTATGCACACATGCATGCATGCATGCATGCATGCATGCATGCATGCATGCATGCATGCATGCACGCACGCACGGAGGGATGGATGGATGGATGGATGGATGGATGGATGGATGGATGTGTATGTATGTATGTATGTATGTATGCAAGCATGTATGTACGCATGATGTATGTATGTATGTATGTATGTATGAATGTATGTATGTAGGTAGGCAGGTAGGTAGGTAAGTAGGCAGGTAGGTAGGTAAGTAGGTAGGTAGGTAGGTAGGTAGGCAGGCAGGCAGGCAGGGAGGTAGGTAGGTAGGTAGGTAGGTAGGTAGGTATGTGGGTATGTAGGTATGTATGTATACATACATATACTTATTATTCTACAATATATATGATCTGACCCGATTTCATTGAGGGAGAGAACGCTTGAGGCCTCGCCGACTGCCACAGAGAGGCGATATCGAGCGGGTCGGTCACGCCTGGTCCACAAATAGTTCTACGCCAACATCTCTAACTGTTAGCTACGCGTCTACGTGCACTGGTGCTCAGCCGTGGCACAGATCAGCGCGACATCGACAGACGATGCCTCGGACTCAGACAGAGTGCTTGCCGGGCTCGGAAAGTATGCTGCCGTGGCGAAGCTTCAGGTTTCAGGAAGCCTGTAATACATCATATCCAATGCAGCATGATTTAGCAGGTTTTATAAGTGTAAGTGGTATATACAACCAGATCCTGTTGGATCCGAGAACAGCTTCCCAGGCCCTGTCTGACAGTTTTTCGCGCCGCACCCACGTCCGGTCAAGCAGGCCACACGAGCGGCCGCCTGCAAGGGAAGCTAAAACCGGACTGAAACCAGCCAGACTGGCAGATCTCTGTCCAGGATATGTGCTAAAGATCTCGATCTCGCTAATTAGTCTGTAAGCGGAACAAATAACAAATCAAAACTGTTCTTTGGGGCACGTGTTGTGCAATCACGCCGAACAACTTGCAGGCTCTACTTAGAGCCTTCCGAGAACAGGCCAGCAAAATCTCTGGCCGTGTAAGGCATGAATAGCTCTCCGAAGCAATTCGGCATCTTACGGAATCGCTTTGCGCCAATGTCCTGCACGAGCATGTCGTGGTACTTGGTCATGTGTAGCTGATACAAGCTTGCGCGGGCACTCGCTGGCGGCATCCATGTTCTCTTCCATGCTTGCTCCTTCCGGATCACGGTTCAGGGACAAGGTAAGGGCTTTAAAGAAAACTCCTTTATAATTAGCATCACTATACCTAATGAGGATCCATAAGGATCAGTATTGGTAATGATTTGGGCTTCTGCATTGGATGAGAGGCACTGAGGTCTTTTCAGGTTGTCCTACGCTCGGTATGGGAACCTTGACAGCATCAAAGCTCCTTCTGGATAGCTTTCTCCATAGAACCTGGCTTCGGCAGCCGCATCTGGCCGGAGAGCATCTTCTGAAGCCAGAGCGCCTGGAGGCCGTGCGTCAAGATATTGTTGAAGGTGGCCACCTCGCAACCAATAAAGGCCACATCCGGCACCTGAGGTGGGATGACGTTGCGGTACAGGTACAGCCCGTCCTTCTGAATGTTGAGCTTTTTCTGGATGACCTTGTCGAAAATATCATAGTTCTTCCCGAAGCCTGTTCCGTAAATCACCATGTCTGCGTCCAACTCTTTCCCGTCGACGAGCACGACACCTGAGGGTGCTGTGTGAAAGCCCACCCATTCCCTCAACTCTCAACCCGGTTTTCGTTGTTTTACTCTTTCCCTTCTACAGGACTTCGGACTTTCGGATCCAGCGTTCTTTTCATTATCGTCTTCCAGGACTCTAACAAGCCACTCCCCACACAGGGTGGCTGTTGTTCGTGTGAGACGCGCCCCCGGCGCACCCAGAAGGTTCCACCAACTGCCGCTGCGGAAAGGTGTCTCATTATGCACAGATTCCCTACCAGGTTGCCAGAAAAAGCAGCACAGATCCTCACCAGATACGCCTTTAGCTGCCTAAACCAGCACAGATCCATACCAGACACGGCCTAAATTGCTTAAGGCGGCAGAGTTTCCCTACAAGACATGGCCTAAACCACTGATCCCCGCCAGTTTTGGCCTAAACTGCTGAATAAATCATCACAGACCCCCACCAGATATGATCCAAACTGCTAGGGCTGCTAAAAGCATCTAAAAGCGGTACAGATCCGTAAAGCGTTCTGACACCGGCACTGCTTTATTTATGACTTGTTGGGCCTTATCGTTTTACAAGGCGCTGGCTTCCATTTCCACTTAGGGACGGGCTTCCCCCCAAACCTGATAATGGTTTCTGATATCATCCCTTACCTGTTCCAGTGAACTTGTCGATTGCGCCACAAATTGTCTGGATTTTCCCGGAGTTGAGCATGTCTCGGAAATCGTAATTCAAGATCTGCCCGCCGCTGAATAGGTCTGTCTCAATGCCTTCCTCGGGAATCATGCTGCTGGGAATCTGGAACTGGCCACGGAACATGAATTCGACAGCACGCCACCACAGCCACTTCACCGGAGCACAAGTACCATGGAACCATGTAGAAGTGGCGCCTTCTCCGTGGTGAGGATGCACGAACCAATGCCCGAAGCGGCTATAGGTCGCATACTTGAAAGGGACCAAGTTCAGCAAGTAACGCGGCACCGGCCAATGCCACGACCTGCATACAAGGGTAGTTTGGGAGCCTTCCTTGGCGGCGGAAACTGCATTGTCAACTGCAGACTTGCCACCCCCGACGACGACGACCTTCTTGCCTGATGCAACCTTGCGATCGGTGAATGTGCAGGAATGTAGGATCTGGCCCTTGAAGTTCGATGCGTCTCGAGCCAGGGGGATGTGCGGCGGCCAGCTGTACATCCCAGTCGCGACCACCAGGTAGTCAAAGGCTTTGGAGGAGCGCTGCTTTTCCTTCTCGAAGACCACCGTCCAGCCTCGCTGCCCGCCAGACGGCTGCAGTTCGACGACCGTGGTCTTGAACTGCGCGATTTCATAGAGCTTGAAGGTTTGGCATACAGCTCGATGTATGCCTGTACCTCTGGTCCCGTGGGGAAGAGATCGCACTTGAAGTCGTCGGGGTAGGGGAAGTCAGGGAACTCAAAACGCTCTTTGGGAACCTGAAGGCCGAAGTCTGCATAGTTCTTCTGCCAACAGCCGCCCACATTCTCGGACTTCTCGAAGATGGTGCAAGAGATCCCAATCTCCATGAGCCTTCGGGCCACCTGCAGTCCGGCGACTCCGGCGCCGATAATCGCGACGGACTTCACATGACCAAAGTCGTTCTCGACTGCTGGAAGCACTGCTTTAGCAATGCGAGCGCGGAGCGTTTTGGCCTCCTGGGTGGTGGGGTGCAGGAGCTCGTGGATGCCATTCACGAACTCGTCCTCCCGTAAGGGCTTTGGGTTGAGCTATCGATTATAGGGCCTAGGGTTTAATCAGGTTTTGAGGGCTTATATTATTATAGGGTTTAGAGCTCGGGGTCAGGATCCAGGATCCCGTCATGGTTGTCGTCGATCATCTGAAAGACACGCCCGAGGATAGCGGGATCGTCCAGGCATCCGAGCTGCTCAGGGAACTCGCGGGCTAAGGACTTGCTTGCATCATACCAGGGCGTCACTGGTAAAGCGCCACCCTGAGCATGCTGCAGAAAAATCTCGGCCAGGACTTGCTTCTCAGTGCCATGGTACTTAGACACAGGCACTGGCAGTTCGTCATAGATGTTGAAGCCCATGGCTTGGGGTCTTCGGCTTTTCGGCTAGCCACTTTCGGTTTGAGCCGGCACTGCTCGGACTCAAGCTTTCGGGCTTGGCATGCGGAGGAACTCGACATGTGATCACCTGCCATTCATCTTTCCAGCGGCACGACAACTTGATTAACCTTTCCTTGACACCTAAAGATCAAAGGCGCAGCTTCTTGGTGGGAACCATTACAGTACAGCAGTCCGATTACATCGAACGAATGCTGCGTCAACGACGAATGGTGTAGAGAATCTGGACATGACAGTAGCTTCTACCAGGAATTGAAGTTTCAATCTGTCTACAAGCTCTGCAGCCGGTTGCCCTGAGCTCAACAGATGCGGAGTGATACTCTTGGTTTCCGTTCTCACACATTCAATACTAATCACAGAGCATTCAGTTGCATTCAATGTAGCTCCTGCGTCAACGACACTCGACACAAGAGGGGGGCATCCACCGAGCCTAGCGCGGAAGACCTGAGTTTCGAAAATCCCTCTGAAAATTCAGAAACACCGCAAAATTACGAAAATAGCCAGAGAATATGGAAAGCTAAACCCCCGTTAGTTGGACTCCAAGATCCGTTGAAATCGACCTTTCAGACCCCCCACCCCCCCCACCCCGTTTCCGTTCCAGCGGCGACTGCCAGTAGTCAGGGCCATCGGCTTCGACAGCAAACGAATGTAGACGGTGGACCAGGACGAGTCCTTGCGATGCAAACATCTCTGCTGCTCAATCTGCCATACACAGCTTGTCGATGCGAACGCATCTGTACGTATTTATGTACAACACAGTCTTACCGAACGCCGCAGTGCTCGCACTTGCAGCGCGACAAGGAACTCCGAAGAGACATGTGATCGTGGTCATGGAGTCATGGTGGTAGCAGGAAGAGGAGGGCCCTGAGCTACCCTCGTGAGAGACATGTTAGCACTTGCCTCGACGCTCAAGCGAGCTTGAAGCTATTGGGTTCAGGCCACGTACCTGTGAGGATATGCCGCCTCGGCATCGCTGCTTTCAATCCCAACGTTGTGAGAATTTTAGTTTTGAGTTTGCGATGAGCATAGGTGCCCCTGTTGTGGCCACCGATTTGCCAAATTCTGCCCAGGCACCGAGTCTGGCCCACTATGAGCTCCAAGGACATCGATGCCTCAGGAATTTAGACCAGACAAATGAAGCAAAACGATTCCGGATCTTC
This sequence comes from Symbiodinium necroappetens, assembly GCA_905231915.1. NCBI lineage: Eukaryota > Dinophyceae > Suessiales > Symbiodiniaceae > Symbiodinium > Symbiodinium necroappetens. The sequence continues at coordinate 2,172 of CAJNJA010012653.1, read as the reverse complement.
GGGATTTGCTCATGCTTGGACGCTGTGCTTGGTAGAACGAATCACATCAAACGGGTCGGTCTGGCGAGCAGCTGTTTGCGCCGTCCAGGTCCACATGCAGATGCATGTGCACGCCATCGAAATCCCCCGACCTTGTCGTCCTGCCACCGCGCTCAAGCAGGAATATCGCAGTGGGGACGGAATGCGTGCGGCTGCCGGCAAACAAAAAAAACAACAAATCTCTGCAGTGGCTACAAATGCGTGCCCGGCTCCACCGAGTCTGCTTTTTGTGGTCAAAGATTCTCCTCTTAGCTTGGTTTCCTGAGGCTCACAGATCACATCTCACCCTGATGCCACAGATAAAACTAGACCCTGGTAACCCCTAAACCTCGAATCCCTCCGGACTGAATCCGAAAAGTCGGTCCTGAACTCCAGCGTCCGCTCCTGAACCAGGATCTTGAGAGTATAGGGAGCCGAGGCAGAAGCAGCACTTGTCGTGTTAACAAGGAGACATTGCCGTTGCGGTGCAGTTCCACCGACAACGGCTTTCATCATGATTGCTGTAAGATGTTCGTCTCAGACAAAAGCCGAGCGTGCACTGCCACTGGACTCCAGACAGTGCAACGCGATGTCAAGTCTCACACCGAAGTACGCATCCTGTCAATGAGACCCGAAGGAGTTTCGCATTGCGATGGGCCCTGAACTTGTCTAAGTGCTTCCAGCCCATCTGCATACTAGTTTTTGCTGGCAGAGTCAAGATTGTTTTTCGACACCTGCATCTTGATTCGGTATCTCTGTGTGGGGCTGTTCACATTGGCCCTTTGCTCCCAGCAGTTTCTGTGCTTTGTTCAGAACCTTCACCAGGGCTTGGGCAATTGGTTCACAGAACAATAAGTCCAACGGTTTCTGCAAAGGTGTTGTCAGATGTAGCTGCATGAACACCATGCTTAGACCAGGGTATTATAATACGGTTCCTATAAAGGATATACCCTAAAATGGTAGTAGAATCCCTAATATCTATGCCAGGTTCGGTTCGCCCCGTTCATCTGCAAACCAAGAATCCAACCTCTGCTTCATTCAACACTTCGGTGGATTTTGCTTATGCCCCTGACTTTACAAAGCATGTTACGTATTCCAGCCGTTCCGGGCCGTTCCGTGACATCGTGCAACCGACCTAGTGACATTCGTCCGCTTATACATTGGCACGAACAAGACCTGGAATGTGACTTGTTGCTGGACCATTACAGGAAGTCGAAGCTAGTCTAGCAGCCGCTAGACGCCGCGTGGTTGTCTCGAGTAGTGGTATTGGACTGGCGACGAGGTGGGCGAAACCTGACATCAACACTGCCCATTTGTTTTAACAAAGGCACAAGTCGAAACAAGGCATCTGAAACCTCCTCCACGCCTCCTAAACCTTGCATACCAACTATTCCAAGAAGCTTCGGGGCCCACGTCAAGGCTTCTAAGGTCTATAGATGTCCATCGTCCTGCAGCAGCTGGGGCCCCTTCGCGAAGTTAAGGAGCTCGAGGGCCTGTAGAAAACTGATGAGGCATGGTAGGTGAGGTGTCAGAGCAGTGGCCACAAAGAATGGCCCTGAGCATCATCACCATCGCTGCCATCATCATCATCATCGTCATCATCATCATCATCAGCAGCATCAAAGTCATCATCCTCGAGAGCAACATCATCGTAAAGTAACAGTCTTGATCAACATCATGTTCATCAATGTCGTCATCGCTCTCGTCAAACCAGCACCATCATCATTATCGTCACCATCAGCACCCTTGCCAGCCCGTACCGCCACGACCGTCATTGGGGACTGAGGCTGAGGGCGGTCCTGTTTATGGATGTTGCAACTGCAATGTTCCGTCGCTTCTCCAGAGTTTCTCCAGTTTGTGCTTCTCGGCTCGGTAATTGCAACAAGATTCACGCTAAATTCTCTGAAATTGTATCGAAGGCTCAGGATTGAGGATTGAGGATTGACGATAAAATTCGGCTTCCCCGCAGGGTAAGCCCAAAATGGCACGTGTGGGTGCCGCCACCGTCAGGGTCTATGGGCCGCCACACCGTGCACTCCACTGCAGTCACGGGGCACAGCACATGTTCCATTAAGGGTCAGCAGTACTGGCCCCAGTGTCGCTCCGAAAAGCTGGAACCCAGCGAGACCAACCCCCAAGAGCCTGCAAGACAAC
>CAJNJA010012652.1:0-12110 GCA_905231915.1 Symbiodinium necroappetens | reverse complement strand
GACGCCTTGCTCCACCTCGAAGCCCCGGCCGGACAGAGCCCTGTCAGCTTCAGTAGCTGTGTAGTGGTCAGTCCAGGTAGCACGGACAGCTGCGACCGCGGCTCGCACTCAGGCAGTTCGAAAAGACCGTTCCAACAAAAAAGACAGTTGCCGCCCTTGGACAACACCAACCCTCGTAGTGAAAACGTTTATCGATGCGGTTTTTTGCGGGAGCTCGTCCATGCCGCGCAAAAGTCTCGAAGCGACCAGTTTGGCGAGTGGCAAAATTATGGATGGGCGCCACTGTGCATCGAAAGCCAGCTTGTTACATCGACCAAGACAATACCCGAAAGCCTGTTCTGGATGACGCGAACACCCGAGGCAGCAACCATCAAACGTTCAGACCGCCCTTCTTGAAAGGAACCGGTATGTGTCCAAAGTGTCGGCTTTAGCTGGGCGCAGATTTCCTTTTTTCCCACACACACCTCTTTTGCGTCCGTCCATGCCGCGGTCCCAGTGTTCATGCCCAAAGTCCAGGCAACAGCCTGCGGCCTACGGCATGCGACTGGCAAGGGGGGGCTGCTCGGATGAGTCAGCGGGGACGTCGCTGAGGAGCGGCATGTCGCCATCGACGTTGGCGGTGCCGGACACGGGGAGGGAAAGGAGGCTGGCGGCAAAGGTCCGCGCGGCTGCAAAGGCCAGGAGTGCAGAACAGTGCAACACAAAGGCGGCAGTGCAGGCCGCCCGCTGTGCAAGGAGGGGAGCGACACGGGCCCTGCTTCGGGCAAGCAGTCTGACAAACTCAGCGGCCTGGGGACTCCAGCGCCCACCAACCTCAAGGCCAAGCACGACAAGTCGACAGCGGCGCCCGCACGCAATTTCTGGGTATGTCCGGGCCCCCGGGCTTTGGCACGTTCAGCGGCACGCAGAGCTGCCCCAGTGGTGCGGCCACTGTCTCTGCGTGGCATGGTGGGGGGCGACACATGTGTGGCGTCAACGGCAAGCTGTATACCGCCCCACAAGGGCAGGCCGTTCGCGATGACTTCTATGCGTCTCTCATCCTGGCGGACGGGGACAACATTGAGATCTCGCAGAAGGACTTGCATCGCAACAGTTGCGCCCGCTTCCCGGCATACTCTAGCTGGCAGCAGCTCGTTCGAGTGGGCCCCCGAATGCAATACACCAGAGCGTGGTCAAGCGTCAAGGTCGTCTCCGAAGGCATCATGTGGTTGGCCACACCGGCATCTCGCTGCTCTGGCCAGTGCTGTGAGCAGGAGTGGCAGGCGTAGCCGACGCAGCAGGAGAGCTCGGAACAGTGGGTTCAGGCGAGGTGGGCCGTGCAGTGAAGGTGCGGGCAGCAAACGGTCCTGCCTGTGAGCCAAGCAGGGCTGCGAAGGAGGCATCAAGTTCTCGTAAAAAGGCTCGTTGGGCGATTGGAGCCGGAGGTGTTCTTCGGTGTTTTTTTAGACGATCTGTATCTCGCAACCACTCCAGCTCGTGCCCGGCTTGCGCTAGATCGCTAGATGATGTCACCCGCACAGCCGGGAAGCATGCGGGTGTCGCAGCGAATCTCGGCAAGACTCGGGTCTATCGCGCAAGCGGCGGGCCGCCACCGCCCGATGTCGAAGCATTTACCCCGAACTCGCAGGGGGCGGCCCGCAGAAGCTTGTGTTCCTGGGCTCCGAGATCGGAGGCCACTGGAGCCCTGCTGCGCAGTGTTTCGTTCGCGGCCTGGTCCGGCTCCGCGCCCTCCGCTCGCCAGCCATGCGAGCTGCGGCTGCTTCTGGCTGGGCCACTCGTTGGAGGGGAGCCCTTTCTGTCGCGGTGCAGCTCGTCGTTGCGAGCACGGCCTTGGGCCTTGTATGGCCGGCAGCCCCGCTACCTGGGCCGAGCGACGGCGCTGCACAGGACCGGGTGCTCGACCTCGCCGCCAACGAAAGCCCCGGCCGCTTGCCCCTGCGGCCCTGCCGCGGGCCGTCATCGGAGTATAGTCGCAGGAGCGAGGCAGCTGCGGCACTTTCTCGCAGCCGGAAACCAAAAAAACTCTCGGGCAGAGTGGGCTCCGCACCCCCAACATTGCATTCATTGGCGAGCGAGAGGTGTGGCATGGAGGCGGCACGTTCGCGTTGGACCTCTCCGTCTAGCCCGCCGGCTCGTTGGCATTTACCATGATTTATGTATGTATTTGTCCGTTTGTTTGCCGCTTCGTTTGTTTGTTCGTTTGTTTGCTTGTTTGCTTGCTTGCTTGCTTGTTTGTCTGTTTTTGTGTGCTTACTTGTCTGTCTGTCAACTTGCTTATCTGCTTCTGTCTAGTCACCCATACATCGGTATATCCTTGCACCCATCTATGCACCTATCACTTTGCTTCTTCATTACCTTTGATCTCTTTGTCTTTGTTTGTCTCTTTAATTGCTTGTTCGTTCGTCCGTTGGTCCGGCCGGCCGTCTGTTTGTCTGTCTGTCTGCCTGCCTGTCTGTCTGTCTGTTTGTCTGTCTCTGTCCCCCCCTTCGCTCGCTCGCTCTCTCGTTCTAGTCTTTCTTTCATTCTCGTAGATTTACCTTTCCAGGCAGTTTGGCGTCTATGTTTTTATGTATCTGTTTTACCAACCGCTCCATCTAATGGTCATCGGCTCAAACACAGGATGGTCAGCACATTTGAGTTGGCAAATTTCCCTGTTCCAAAAAAAGTTTCGGAGGACTCGGTGCGTCCAGCAGCGACCAGTTTTTGGACGCATGGTCTGTTAATGTCGTTGTGTTACACGAAGCTTACTGACTAACTGTTTGCTCGTGCACGTGACTGCTTGTCTAACACATTCACATGTCTCCGGGCTAGGGGGCATGGCTCTCCCAGTGGGGCGAATCGAAAATGCATCATCCGTCCTGGGACCGGTCTTGAACCAACAGCTTACGCAAAGGGAGGCTGGGCGATGTCGTTTTTCGCTGCGGTTGTTTCAAGCATGTGCGTCACCTTCACCAAGCTATTCCATGCCGTGGTCCGATGACAGGATTTTTTCAAGCTGGGCCCGAAAGAACAGCACCTTGGCTACATGCTCTGATGGTGCAAAGGGGTTTGGCTTGTAATTAACTGCCGGGTCCAAACAAGCTTATATCTCGTGTGTTTTTTGGAAACATCGCGAGAAATCGTGCCACATGCATTCCATCGCCCAGGCTGAGCTATTTCTGCGCAACCAAACTGAACCGCACGATTGGGCCGCAAGTTCCCCGATTGCAATGCGCAGGGTTCATGTTTGGTTTGCTTGTTGATCAGAGACTTGACGCTTGGGACCGCGTGGAACATGGCCAGGACATTCTGTACTTGAGCGACCAGTACCCGCAAGGTTTCCAAACGGTTGCGCCAGCCTCAGACTTTGATGTGCGGCACCCCATCCACGCTCAAGAGCCACCGACCCTGCAGCGGTCACCGAAGACATGACCATCCACACACTTGAGGTACGAATGTGCTGTCTCGATGGGCAAGAGTTTGCGGGCGAAATACGTCAAGACAAAGTCAAGGACACCGGTTCGCTTGGAGGGACATCGATGACGCGGGCTAATTTGAACAGGTTCGCTGTTTGTATGCCTGTGTCCCAAGATACAAAAACAGATACTGTATTGGTCACCAAAGAACTTTATCGGTTCTGTGTTTGGTTCCATTTCCAGTGCTGCATGAAGAAGTCGTGTGGAGAGGCCATTGTCGCATTGAGTGCGTTCGGGCTTGCCATTGAGCCGTGTGTCGAACTTCACCAAAAATGCCGTGCACGGTCATGGTCCTTCCCAATTCAATTGAAAATTTGAATTTCCGATGTCTAGCTTTCCTGGAGTGTTTATCTGTGCACGCTTTATGCACTACTATGCGCACTCTCATTTTTTAAGCGCTCTCCCTCTCTCTTTCTTCCTCTTTTCTGCCAGCCGACATGCCACCGCAACTTTCCACGTTAAACGTCACCCAATGCAGATTGTCTGCCCCCTACACATAACTACTTGCACTCGTAGCTTCCAGGAGGAGCACATAGGCATGCATTCAGAAGCTTCCAACCTCTCGTTACTCGTTTCATCTGGAAGACGGTTCACCCCAGAGGTGTTTCTGTTTCCGAAAATGGGATTCAACCCCTGCATTTCCCCGCAGTTCAGGAGCTGATGTGGGGTCCCGGAGCCCCCATTGCAGTGCAACCGACCATCACGTATGCACGTGCCTTGGCTGTGGTTTTACGTGTCATATCGGTATAAGCGCAGGCAGAAGAAGCCGCCGCTACCCAAGCAATGCTGCTTTACAAGGCCCAGTTTTGCACGAGTTCAACTTTTGTATGTGGTTTGCATCGACACACATGTCACCTCGCAGGCAGAAGCTACGCTCCTACTTGACACGGTGTCCTTGGCTTTTTGCAGTCCTGCATTGGTTGTTTTGGGCCATGATGACCTCTTGCACCGTCTTACCATGCAGGGAGTAGTAACAGGTGGTGAGCAAGTTGGGAGCATTCCAAAGGCACAATAGGGGTCTTTGGCGGCAAGCGGATGCTCCCTGTCGCCAGGCTGTGAAAAAACGGAAAGCAGTGGCTCCGCCCACACCTGTTCAACCGGTCCGGAAGATGCGCCGCCTGGACCCGGGCGTGCCGCATGGCTCAGTAGCAGGTGCATTGAGGCATCGGCGTTTCAAGGCTTCGCTGGCGGCTGAACATGCACTTGTCCTAAAAGAAATTATGGCATACACCCATGAACATTGTTGGTTGGCTCAGGATCGGAATGCCTGGTTGGGTCGCGCAGCAGTCAGCCAACGTGGTTGCAAGCAACAAAATGGAGCTTTCCACTCATTGTGCGAGGATTGCGAGGACTTGCAGCAACATGGCATTCATGCACGGGGTCCGATTCCAGCTTGATGAGTCTGTCGGAGTCTTGTGTCGACAGCATAACTTGCATTTTGATGCTCACATACCTGAACAATAGTTTCTGCAAGCCCACGACAGGAAAATAATGGAGAAGACTGCATCTCGGTCAGCAGAAGAAGTGGAAACCATGAATGCGCTCGACATGTTTTGCGTTTATGCCGTTAAAGCCGCTTGTTCGTGACTATATGGGTCGCGTTGGCCAAGGACATATGCTTCGAAACAAAAGAAGTAGACGAAGGTGGATTTCAAGCTGTGTTGAGGCCCGGCATGTGTGCAGCAGCGTGTCAACGTTCAGTTAATTTTGCGACCAATCTGTTTGCGACCATCCGAACAGAGGCGTCGCAGCAATAACCGTTACAACGCGTTTTTGCTTCTAGCAGGGTTTCCTTGCCCCTCGAACATACCAGTAAAGCGGATTTGCTGGCGGACGTGGGCCCGTCAAAAGAGACTTCCGTCAGAATCATGACCAAGAGCCGTCGGAAATTTTAAGATCGGACTCTCTGGCTCTTGCTGGAAGTTGTAGTGCCCCGTTTGGGGTGATTCAATGCAGGCTTGGACCCGCAGACCTTATGCAAAGGCTACCTTGCCCTTGCTTCAACGGACACGATGTGCGGGTCAGCAATGTGTTGTGGGAGAGAGAGCGAGAGAGAGACAGCGAGAGAGAGAGGGAGAGAGGGGGAGAGTGTGGTTGGAAGAATTAGTGCCGAGTGGTTGCGTGATCATTGCATAGCCCTTGGCCCGTCGCATTGTCCCCGTGGATGCAGGTTGAACTGCCTCCCGGGCGTTTGGAGTACCAGGTCCTTTGTTGGACAGGCCTTGGTTAGATCACTCTGCACTATGATCTTCGGATCCGTCAACCATGACCCTGCAAAGCTCTAAGCCCGAGGTGGTGGCTGTGGTCGTGGTTGTGGTTAATTATCTGTTGTTGTTGTCGCCGTCGTCGTCGTCGTCGTCGTTGCTGTTGCTGGTGCTGGCGCTGCTGCTGATATATATATATATACATACATACATATATATTTTTTTTATTTATATTTATATTTTATTTATCTATTTATGATGGGGCTGCCACACCCCCCGCCCATCCCCGTCCCTCCCCTGTGGCACCCCTTTAAGCTGAGGCTTTGGTTGGCCTGAATTGGAGTACGCAACACGTGTAACACAAGGACCTGTTGTCACGATTACTAGTGACTCAACTACTGTTATCTGGAACTTTAGGGCACTTGTTCTGATCTTCTCCACCACCATCCATGTCTACAATTGCATCTGCTATGGTCGTGCGGCCCGCATCCGCCGTTCTTGAAGTTCTTACGTGTTGCTCTTTGTCTTCCTTCTTGCTGTGGCAAGGGTGGTACTGCTCATGATGTTGTTCTGCTCTAGACGACAATCAGATCATCTTTGACATCATGCTCAACAACATCATTGCCGTCGTCATCTTCTTCACCAGTACCATCAAAAGACAGGGATGGGGTACCATAGGGGGTGTGGGGGGGGGGGATGGGAGCCCGGAACTCCCGGGACCCGAGAGCATGTATGTATATGTGTATATATATATATACAAATTTGAAGGGTTCTGCTTTCCGGCAGGTATAGAAATATGGGTACCTTTACCTAGTTCATCCTAGTTCTGTCTTTCTTTCTTTCTTTCTTTCTTTCTTTCTATCTCTCTTGGTGTCTTTCCTTCTTTCTGTGCATCTCTTCGTTTCTCTGTTTTTTCTCTGGCCAGGTTTGCAACAAAAAGGCGGAGGCAGAGCAAAGCACTGCTGGCGTGGCGTTAGCTGCCATCAAAAAGGACGCGTTCCTCATGAGTCCGGAACCCCAGGGCTGACTGTTGCAGAAGTGCTGAAGCCTGTTCAGTTTTCGATTTTCTATGCATTGGGCTCTAGGGCGCAGGAGAAAGCGAATGCACGCAGCTCAAGGGCTTGACAAATTAATCCAGCGTGGCGAACAGCAAAGCCGAATCTAGGACGGCTTGTCAACGGCCACGTTGGGCCCAATCGAGATGTGTCTTTGCAAAAGCGCCAAATGCCCAGGCAAAAGACGATGCCCGTCCGACGAGACCACACCCTCGAAGCACGACCCATGCACCAAGAACGTCTGCAAGCATAGCAATAGGTGTCGGAAAAGAAGGGGCCAAGGGGTGCGCTACACAAAAAGACCTGAAGTGTACTGCAATGCAATGTCGACCCTCAGTACCATTCATTACATACGTGAATGCTGTCTCACCAAGCCAAAGCACATGTGCTGGATGTGAGGCAAGTTTAACGAGCCCCCGAAAGTGAAGAAAGGTAAGGGCAAGGCCGCCGGTTGCGCATCAGTATGCTGCAATTGTTGCGGGATATGTATAAACGGTGAGATGCAAGCAGATATTATACGGCGGTGTTTTGAACGGGTATTGTTTGGAATCATCTCAAGACAAGCTGCTTTTGCTGCCGATCAGTTTCTACATCGTAGTTTAGAACGACACGAAGGGATTCCTGCATATTTTGGATGCGCTTTGCACGAAGTAGTCTGTTTCAGATTGTTGTGCAGAGCCACGTGTTGCCTTCGGGGTGTTTGGTCGGTGCATGTCCACATCGTGGCTTGCCAAGGGTTAGATAGGCGATTGTGTGTCACATGGTTATGCATGCATCGCCAACCTGAGATGGCGCTCCAACCTCGTCGCTCCTGATGCCTGATACTGAAGCCAACGCCAGGGTTCTTCAAGCAGCGCGCCAGTGGCCGTGGTGCCACCTACGGTCCAGGCTGGCTGTGCTCCATGGCAGCTGTGACGTCGTGCCAGTTCTTCGATTTTTTTGTTGGCTGGGACTTGGGGTGTTCTGGAATCTGCACCCGAGGGGCTGGGAAATAGTGCTAAAAAATGGACGCCAACGGTAGCTTCTTGCAATGACGCCTGATAGTGAACCCCATACCGGCAGCAATAGGTGCAAGTGTCAGCACATGCATGGGGCGACTGGAGAGACCGCTTTTTCCTCAACTTGATGGCTACCCGGGACTTCCCTCAACTTGATGGCTAGCCGGGATGCATGCTACAAGTAGCGCTTTGTGAGGGTGCGATCTGCAGTCGTCACACAACTTAGCATGACCGCTCAAGACTAATTAAGATCTCTTGACTCCGTGTCCGCTTGGACGTGTTAGCTCCGCCGCCTCAAGTCGAGTCTGCGCTCTTCCAGAGCATGCGGCGCTTGCTCTGTGCACGCAGGGCTTCAGCTACCCCCCGCACTTTCAGGTGCAAACCGGCTGATGCATGGTGTTGATTTCCTTGGTTCTTGCCAGCTTATCGTTTTCCCAGTTGCACGGTTGCTTCAAGCACTTGCTGAGAGAGCTTCTCGATGAATTGATCGGCACCCCAGCATTCGCCACTTGCCCAGATGCCCAGGTCTACTTTGTACACACCTGGTCAACCCGGCACTCGGGTGTACTGATGTGTATAGGAGGCACCTGTAATCCTTACGGCCTTACAGCTTCTAGAGGTTGCATCCCGGAGTGCATGTTTCTGCCTCTCCGAGAGTGGACTTTTCAAGCCTAGCATACTGCATCGTACTGTGTAGGAAGGGCACTACTGTATAGCGTGATTTTGCCTATCAAGGGCTGACGGCGCCTCTCCTGACAGCAGCAATTTCCACCCAAAAAAAAGCGGAAAACCTGGGACATCCTTGGACCGAGCATGCTCTGGGGATCCCGAGGATTTCGCCAGGTGGCTCCTTCCATGGGCGCTCTGGTTCCGCAACACCCGACTCAGCGTTGAACTTGTCGATCTGTTCTTTGATGCATGGTGTCGTCGGATTGTTTCTTTTTGTTGTTCCCATGTGTGGAGTTCAAGCAGGCCAAGCCCCTACAGCGCCCAAGCCCTAAAATCTCAAACCTAGCTTGTGGAAACCCTAAACCCTAAACCCCTAAACCTCAAAACCCCGAAAAGCCCAAAGTGTGGAGGTCCCCATCCAGGGCATTCCGCAGACCGGGTTCTGGGGCTGAGCCGAGGCAGGTCATGGGGCTTTGGGGTTTAGGGCTTAGGGTTTAGGGTTTGGGGGTTTGGGGTTTAGGGTTTAGGGGCTTTGGGTTTAGGGCGTTTTTGGGGTTTATAAGCTCTATACGGCTTAAAGGGTTTGCATCTATTTATGAAATCAGTCTCGGTTTTTCTGATAGGCAGGCTATCAAGCTGGGTCATCCTGCATATTCCCTTGCTTCTAATGGTTTTCATGTCTGTTCCTGCGCCATCCTCCACCTGACTCCACTTGCTCTTGCTATCTGCACAGGCTGCCTTCGTGCTATCCGGGAAGAACTTCTATTCTGGGGGCCGGTCGGCCGAAGCACTCTGCTTGTCTTAAGCATTGAGAAGTTTCTGAAGTTCCGGGGGTTGGGGGTGCGAGTGTAAGGAGACATCTATCCAGCGCTTCCTCCAGCAAAAACTGCTTGCAATCATGGCTGTCTTCGAGGCTGTAGGACCTGCAGGAGTCTTCTGTGCCAGGTCAGAGCACTTCCTTGGCCGTTCATCCTGTCGCGGAATCTGGAGAAAATGATGTTGGCGCAGCGGGCTTCCGCACCATATGGTTAGGTGCAGAGACCTTCTGCATCTTTGCATTCAGCAATGCATACTTTGGATGTATACCCAGCACTTAACACTTTGGACATTGGGTGCTAATAGCAGTTGAATCTTGACTTGTCAAGTCTGCTTCATCCCTCGTGAGAGAAGACTCCAGAGTCTTGGGGTTTAGGCCTGGTATCGTCTACGGAACCGTGAAATTGAAGGCTTTTGGGCTTTGCGCCTGGCGATATTTTCTTGGCTCCTTTTGGCTCCGATTGAGGGTCGAAGCCTTTCGACCTCTGCCGTTCTCCCACGCTGTGTGGACTTCATGCTGCCTGGAGTTTTCTCCATCTGAAGCTTGGATTTTTAGGCATCGGTAGAGCACCTACCGTCATGCAAAGCTGTTACTCACCGGCTTTCCGGCAAGCTTTGGTATTTGATTGAGCTTGATGACAGCGTGACTGCCCATCGCAATAAGGAGAGCGAATTCTTATCAAATTCAGCAAAGCTTTGGTGGAAACGCAGGAGCCAGATTGACACTTGGACGCATCGACAGGGTTGGCTGTGTTGCCAAATCACTCTCGCCGACCGCTCTAAGGGAGCAGTTCATATCGAGGTGTGTTGTCCTGGTAAGCATGGGCGATTAGATTTAAGACTGTAAGATTCAACTAGGAGAGCACCCTGCTGTTCTCGTGTCACCATGTTTGCTCTTCGAAGTCTGACGGGCGAATTAATGCTCATGTGCGCATCTTGCCAGAGGCTTCCACAAATGCAGACAACACAGTGCTGTGTCTGAAAGCTTGTGCGCCATAAGCACTACAAGCCCACAACTGGTTGCACGCGCACTTCGACGGTTTGGGATCTGCGGCTTACGACGGTTACTGCTGCAGGGTTCTGCAAGGTATCATCCTTCAGGGATGATCTCGGATATTGTCCCAAGCCGTCTAGCCAGTCAGTGTCATGTTGTGCTATGTTCACAACAGCACCGTGCAGAGGACCTACCGGACGTGACTATGTCTGACGGGCACGTGACAGTGGGCCAGTGCATCGAGGGGCTTCCAATCGGTGTCTTCGCTTCCTGGCAAAATCCTCGGCCTTTGTTTTCCTGGTCTCAGTTATCTTGCCGGTCTTGCCACAACTGCTTCGGATTTTGCAGGCGGGGCTTGGGATGTTGATGCACGGCAAGCCCCGTCATCTACAAGGATTGCCGCGATGCCGCGCAGGCATGCCCAGCCCCGCGCCCTTCAACAACAAAAACCAGCTCGCACATTCCGGCATGTGACAAGGAGCCGGTCACAGGCGACGCACAGCAAAAGCTGCGGCTACAACAGCATCAAAGCTTTCGGCACAAGAGCAGGACAAGGCTCTGAAAAGAGTTCCCAACGATTGGCTTGGCATGTGTTGGAGATGAAATTCTCAGCATCCCTGCCCCAGTGGGCAAGCAGAACCGGATACCTTCAACATTTCCTTTTGAAGCCCTAAGGTAAAGACAGCGACCTACCCCATTCTATCTCTTGTTCTATTATAGTCTGTTATATTTTTATGTACTACATGATTATAACCCTAAACCCTGCACCTTAAACCCTATATTATACTATACTTTGGATACTGCCCCCACTCAGTAACAGTTGAGTAATATTCAGATGATGGATATATACGGCCCTTAATAATAGCCCTATTATAGACTGTTACTGTATGGAGGCAATACCCAACCTAAAACCCTATAAGCCCTAAACCTCGCTTGTGGGCATAGATCTTCAGCCATGCGAGAGGGGAAAAACCCTAAACCCAAACTATACTCTGCGTGAGCGAGTGTGTGAGTCGAAACCCAAACTATACTATACTCCAGGTTTGGGAGCTGCTGCTTTGCGCCTTCCTGGCTTCCTTCTGGCTGGGCGCGCTCAATGAGCCCTGAGCCTGGCAGAGCTCTGTGTTCCAGGGGATTTCGGGTCTAGATGTAATAAGAAGTATAGAATAGGGCTACTAAGTTATAGGGGTTTAGGGTTTGACTTCGAAGGCTTCTGGGGAGGTATGGTACATAACATGATAAAGTAGCGCCTAGTTAAGTAACATGTTATATTGGAATACTGCGTGTATGTTGGCTCACGACAGTACAAGATAGCACGCTATAGCATAATGTTGCACAACATAGTTTACTATAGTATAGAAACTGGAGTACGAGTATGTAAATATCTTGCAGTTAGTTCTTTACCTTAAAGTAAGATACATAATATTCGCTACAAGAACTTCATACGTTCTCATATAACATACTGAAACACAACATAGAACATGATCATGCCATGTCGTGGAACACACTACGATATAACACCACATGCTATACCACAGTAGAGCATTGCATAATATGACCTGGTACACTACAACAGTTACATTACATTACAAGACGCTGCCAGATAATAGCAACGTGCTACACTACAGCCTGACAGTACAGAAGAGTGTGCGTAATATTTGTTTTGATAAGTAAGTATCACAAGTCTAGCATATTACAGGGTAGCAGCATACCGTAGTGTATAGCAGCACATAGTGTCGCATAGTCTATAGTATACCGTGCGTCGTACACCGTATGTCTTAACCCCTTAACTCGTATCGTATGTAAATATAGAGACCGAAAAGTGCACTCTCACAGTGTCCCGTTTTGTAAATATCTCTCTCTCTCTCTCTCTCTATATATATATATAGAGAGAGAGAGAGAGTGTAACACAATACAGG
>CAJNJA010012651.1:0-13016 GCA_905231915.1 Symbiodinium necroappetens | reverse complement strand
ATATCCTGCGAAAGCAAAAGCCCCAGACCTGGCATCATGTCTTCCTCCCAACATACGGCCGGGCCGAGGCGGACGACGCGCAGCGTTTAAAATTAATCATGTAGGACCATGCGTGTGGGTGTGTGTGTGTGTGTGTATGAGGCGAGACCTAGAACAGCAAAATCCCAAGAACACCTTGCCGGTGCAAGCATGCGTGCCTGTTAGCATATACATGAGCATAAACACAGGCCTCGGCACTTATGCAGGCTACACGAGCACATATGACATAGGCTCAGAGATGTTTGGTGCAACACACAGCAGTCGAATCTCCGAAGCCAACCACTGAACTCCCTCGTGTCTCTGCACCGGACCCGTCAGCGACCGCAAAACCACTACATGCATTGCGCCAAGCTGACCAGATGCAAAACCGTCACAGCGAAGGCCCCCATGCAGCACCCTAAGCCTAAACCCGAAGAAGGCGAATTCGACCGGCACTCCTGCGGGAAGTAGAAATTGAAGCACTCGGCCCCGTGACGGACGGCGCCGCTGAACTTTGTTGCTTCAATCACCTTGGAAGTAGCGACATGCTGGCATGCCACTGGCTTGGCACCGGCTGCTGAACCGACGGCCCAAAATCCGAAACTTGAACCACACGAGCCACATAGCAAAGTCTTCCGAACTGACCCGAATGGGCCCTGCCCTAACATGTGTGCGGAATATCCGCATGCCCAGCCTGTCAGACTCTTGTTCTAACGTAACCTTTGAACCAAATGCTTCAAGTTTTCGCCGCCTGCGAGTCTTCAACCGGTAACCTATATCCTCGTCTCAAGCCTAAACTAAACACCCAACTAAACTCAACCACAACAAAAGAGAGCCCCAACCAAGATCTATGCAGCAGGTTACTAAGGTTACACAGCTATCAACCCCATATACAGCCGTTTGTAAGGCCGTGGACTATCAACCCGAAGAACAAGGCC
Organism: Symbiodinium necroappetens; assembly: GCA_905231915.1. Taxonomy (NCBI): domain Eukaryota; class Dinophyceae; order Suessiales; family Symbiodiniaceae; genus Symbiodinium; species Symbiodinium necroappetens. The sequence continues at coordinate 12,060 of CAJNJA010012651.1, read as the reverse complement.
CCCCAAAATACCAGATGTCTCCCGCGATGTCTTCAATCCTGTCCGTAAGTGCTCATGTACCTATCTTGCCTCCTCTTAGGCCTTATATGTAGGAGGTTCCTATATAGCGGTAAGGCCAAAGCATAGTACTACAGTACATATACGGGTTACATGAGCCCTATTCCGACTTCCACCCTACGACAGAAAAGTCCCAGCGAAACCCTAAACCCTAAACCCCTAAACGCCCTAACCTCTAAACCCTAAACCCCTAGACCCTAAACTCCTGAACCCCCAAAAATCTAAACCCCTAAACCGGGCCTCTGCAATGAGCCGATAGGATGTGGGATCTCCGAAGCCGAACTCCGGAATGTAGGGATGAAAACCTGCTCAAAAGGGCTGTTTCTCAGGAAACCTCTGGGCCGAAAGCCGACCCTAAAGGACCTAAACATAGAAAGCATAGTAGTAGTAGTAGTAGTAGTAGTAGTAGTAATAAGGAGCCCCATATACAGAACCCATCATCAGGAACCCTGTGTATACAAAACACTAAGGAACCTATATAGACAGCATGTATAGAGATCATGAGACCATAATAAGCACCACCCCCCGCACAAAAATAATAATGATAATAATAAATAAAAATAAAAATTAGAAAACGTAGTAAATAAATAAATAAAGAGTACTTGTTTCTCAACTACACCTAAACCGTAAACCCTCCCCCCCCCAAAAAAAAAGGAAAAGACAACTCTATTGTTTTTGCTCAACTACAGGGAAAGCTCAGGAGGAAACTCTTGGGTTGGGTTCGCGATTTCTAGTCAAGCAGTTCTACGAAAGTGGCTGGGGCGTTTTGGTTTTTTCAGAAGGGTTTAGGGTTAGGGCTTTAGGGTGAATAGGGGTTTAGGGTGGGGCTTTAGGACTTTAGGGTCCAGAAGGGTTTAGGGATAGGAGTTTCGGGTTTATAAGGGTTTAGGGTGAGGGGTTTAGGGTTTCTAAGGGTTTAGGGTCGGGCTTTTTTGAAGTCGTGCTCTGGTTTGGGAAGTCACAAAGTCATAAACCCCGAGACCCCTGCACCTTCGAAGTCTCGGGGAAGACGGTAACTGCAAGTCTGAACCGTCTCGACACTTGCGGCCCTTCCCCTAAACCCTAAACCTTAAACCGTCTTCACCCAAAAACATCTAGACCCTTAGGTCTAGAAGCTTCCAGGGTTGGGCTTAGATATGGGTAGTTCTCTAAATTAGGGTCTCTTGTTAGGGTCCCCTGTATAAGGGCGCCATACTATTTTGGGGAGCTACAAAGGGACCCTAAGTTAGAGAGCTACCCATATGAGGGCTTACTCAGCATTTCTCCTCGTTTCACCATTCATCAGGTTTAAGAATGATACAAGTGCTTTAGGATGCCTCAATTTTCAGCTTGTCCCTGAAACCCTAAACCCTCAATTTTCAGCTTGTCCCTGAAACCCTAAACCCTCAACTTTTCAGCTTGTCCCTGAAACACTGAAAAGGCATGAACCATGTCAAGGCCATGGGCTCTTCGGATGCACTGACCTTCGCCAGGGTTTCGAGGGTTGGGGCTTCAGGGTTTCACTCCGGATCTTAGGTCCCTAAACCCGGCCTAAACACCCATAAGAGTAGGCAATAATACTGGCCCAAGGCCCATAAAGGTCTATTCTTCTACATACTTTTGGGGTCCAGGTAAATGGCCCAAGACCCATAAACGGCTATTATTCTACATACTTTTGGGGTCCAGGTAAACTTAAACCCTACCTGACCGATTTGAGCCGAGTGTGTTTCTCTGCCTTCGGCGTCTGCTTTCTCCAGGATCTCGAGCCATCCTTGTTCAGCAGTCTGCTTGGATTTTCTTTGCGAAATGGTATTTTGGGTTTCAGCACTCACAACTGGGACAAGCCGGGCGAGGTATTTTGGGCGTGGTATTCTGTGAGATGGGTCACATGGCACCCTGAAGTGTTACAGTGGCCCTTAATGTAGCCGCCTTAAGCCTTAAGCATTAGCCAAGGATTTGGGGGGGGGCACATTATACTATATGTAAAGCAAGAAACCCCAACATCGTGTTGCTGTAGTAATTGATTAGGTGCCTATCTTAGTCATGCGTAGGTGTGCCGACGAAAGGATTTCACTCGACCAGTACTGCAGCTCAGGACAATCGAGGCTTCGTCAGTGCTTCGGGGACAGGATGCTCCAAATTCCCTTGGAACTTCAAGTGCATGGATGGCGGTGTCTACATGGCTAGATAAGTAGCCGCTCACGCATACATGCATCCATATTTGTCTATGCTTGCTGCATCTACTAGTTAATATTCGACAGGGTCTAAGTTACCAAATCAGCAATCTTGGCACAGTCGAGCTTTGCGAGTGTAGGTTCGGCCAGAACCCCTGTCCGGGATCCCTTCTGCATTCTGACAACTCGCGTAGCGGAAGGGCCCACAAATCCAAAGATCGGGGTTCTTAATAATTAGAATAGGGTTTTGGTGCATATTTTACTATACTTGTAATAAGGAAACCCCAAAGTAATATAGATAGCTATCAAGGCCCCTATATTACCCTCACGTTTAAACCCTCAACTCCGCCAAACCGTCCCTCTGTCAGTCCGCAGAAACCCCCTTTTTGGGCCATCCGAGCAGCGCGAGTTCCAGGACAGAGCATTCGGATCCTCCAAGATTCGCTTGGTGTTGTCCAGTGTCCAAGCCATGAGGTCCTGATCTTGTTCAGGACTTTTTTGGGTTTAGGGTTTAGGGTCTTAGGGTTTAGGGTGCTGGGTTAGGGGCCTAGAGTTTTTTTGCAGGGCGGGCTTGGACATGTAACGTTGCGTCGGTGGGGAGTTGTAGCTCTTTAAGTTCCGACATGCTGGAGGCGACAACGAAGACCAAGGCAAGCATGCATGCACCGATATACGCCATATATGCCTTCGTACGTGCCTACATACGCACCAACAATCCGCTGCATGTACACATGTCGGTCCAGCGGGACATCACACATAGACGCTTCTCAGAGCTGGCCTTTAACTCTGTCCACAGGCAGCACCGCGTGCTTGAAAACGACAGTCAATTACCCGGTAGCACCAACAGTAACATGTGGGAGTAACAAATGGGCCCAACAGAAGTAGGGTTACTTCAAGATACCCACTGACCAACCCCAATCAGAAGAAACTCTCATGTCAGCTTAGGTGGCACTCTGGTCGGCGGCGATTTTTTCGTATCGCATGCCACGGCTGCCAACCGTGAAGGTATCGAAATCCTGAGGCCGTCGTCAGTTGGCTTCCAACAGAGGTTAGGGTTTCTAAGGTTTGGTTTCCAAGTGCTATAACATGGTTTGGTCCAGAAGTCTATGCATGGCTGTACGGGTTTAGGCTCTCTTGCTGCGCCGCCCAGCCTAAGCCGATCCTGTATGCCTTCATCTAAACTCCACACCCGATACTCTTGAGCCTTTGAGTTCACGAGCGGCCGTAATTTGGCCAATTTCATGCTCAAATGCATTGACCCGTTCACATGCCTTCAAAACCTGTGAAAATCAACACAACCGTCGTGTACAGTTAACTCTGCACCAATACGAAGAAACACAATGTTCACACTTATACCGCAGGGCATACCCGCAATCGAACCCTAACCGCCCCATATTACAGGGAGGATTCGGAAACCACCGGCTTCACCATGGACTCCGCATAAGCGATGAGAAGCCCATGCGGGTTCATGGGGTTCGTGAGATCCTCGCATGTAGGCAGCTTTCAGCTCCCCCAGTATGGGCTTATGGCTTACTTTATATATATATATAGAGAGAGAGAGAGAGATAGATAGATAGATAGATGGATAGATAGGGTTTTATTAGTCTTAACAATGAGTAACGGATTGAACAACCCAAAACCCTATTCAAACTAATGTTCACGCACCTCCAATATCCCCTTTCAGCCTAGTACTGGACCTCCTGGTACACCACCCTTAACCCCACTCCCTAAACCTTGAATGCACACTAGCCCTGCTTGTGCATGAGCGACCAGCGACCACTTCTCTATGTTTGTCTACACACATATGTATATACACATACATACATCCTTCCATCCGTCCATCCATCCATCCACGCATGCATGCATGCATACACACATAGATACAGATTTACATAGATACATGCATACATAGACACACACACATGCACACATACAAAAGCACACATACACACATACATACACATACGTACACATACATACACATATATACACATACATACATACATACATACATACATGCATGCATGCATGCATGCATCCATACATACATACATACATACATACATACATTAGTTATATATATATATATACGTACACACATACAGTTACACACACATATGTATATATATATACACATATACACATATATATATATATCTAATAATAATAATATAATGAGAATAGGAATAATAATAGTAACAATAATCATAATCATCATCATCATCATAGTAATAAGCTCTTTCTCTCTCTGTCTTCTTCCGTCTCCTCTTGAACCACCTAACCCTACTTTTCCGTAGGGTCCAAGTATATTCTAGATTGCTGCGTTATGGTCAGAACTGGCTGAAAAACCAGGTTACGGTCGTTTCAGGTAGTCCTTCAAGCCGAGAACAAGCACACTGGGCAACACCCGGCTGGGTTGTGTGAAATACTCAAGATGACCAAGAGCAGCAGGTCTCTGTCTCGGTGTCTGCCTGCCGCTCCTTCTCTCTCTCTCTCTCTATCTCTTTCTCCTTCTCTCCCACTCCCTATATTTCACAATGCCGCGACATGTGGCATGCTTCACACGATCGCAGTAGCTTTGCCTAGATGCAAAGGTCACCGCCATCCATTCAAGCTAACTCTCTCAAGTGACAGGATAATGAAACCCAGCACAACTTCACCTCTAAGCCACAAGGTGAGGGTTGTAGGGTTGTGTCGTGTGGAGAAGCGGCAGGTAAGGTCATCCAGTTTAAGACTTCGAGCTAATGGACTGTGATTTTGGTATTGTGGTCTCGAAGTGCATCCCAGTGGCACGGGTTGGTTCATACGAAGAAACCCAGGCTCCACGTCGCTAACTGCTCAACAGATGTGTCAAGAGAGTTGCAGCAAACAGTAACCCGATTAAAAAAGCAAACTTAGACCCCACGCTCCACGAATCTTTCGTCAGTTGCCAGCACCATTTGCAATCAGGGCACGTACCTGAGTGAGAGGACGAACTTGGGCACAGCTGTGGGGTGCGTTTAGGACACATGCACCAGGCAGGGCAAAGACAGCGTCGTTGTTGTTTAGGGATTGTTGAAAGTTTGACGGCCTTACGCATCAAAAAACAGAGCAACTAAACAAAGTACGTACTCTCTACATTCGCGAACGGTCGGGGGCACCGGAACAGTGATCAATGGTTCGATGCATAGACATGCCAGTGCGGAGATGGTTTTGGCTGCAATTCCTTCCTTGACAGTTCACAAGTGAATCGACTATAGGGCCTCAGTATTTGCACTGATACGTTCAATTCTCCTCGATAAAATTCTTCTACTTAGGAATAGGTCGTACAAGTTTCCCTTATAACTATGGTCCTTATGGGTTTACACTATAACCGGAAGCGCTACTCTACTTGTGAAGGCCCTTTATTATTTTACGCCCAACGCAGCAGAACAAGAAGAAGAAGAAGGCCATACATTCTATCCCGAACTAGGAAGCTTTAGCAGACCCTTACTGGAAATCAAGGAAGGAATCCTATTGTAAGCTCCCCCCGATATTACTGCCGTATCCTGCCAGAGAGTCACAAATCTGTTTCAATGTGCAGCTATAGCTAAGGCTATGCTTCAAGTTTTGGGGCTCAGGGTTACGATTGTTGAGGGGTTTAGGGTCAAACTGAAGGCCAATCCTTGTACATCCGATATCCGATTATTTCACATCCGGAGAAATCTTGTGAACTCTGCATCTACCTGGAGCCACACGACTTCAACCCTAGACCAAGACAAGACCACGGTGGCCTGGGGTCCAAAGGCATGCTGCACCAAGCGTACACTCCTACACTCCAGGTCCACTACACCCTGAACCCGAAAATCTGAACTCTCGTCCCTGAACCCTGCTTGGAGGTTCATTAGTCCCCTAATATGTATAGTTACCCTACTTATGGCCCCATTTACAACTACCAATGAACCTCCAAGTAGACCCTACAAAAATGAAGCCCTAAGACCTGAACCCCGAAGCCCTCTCTCTCCCCCAGGCATTCGAAACGTCAAAACCTAAACCTCAGGCCGGGCTTCTGATAAAGAACCACCTTCGGGCGGCCGTTGCTGCGAACAGCATGCAGGTTCCTGGCTGCTTTAGGATGGAAGTTTGAGGGTTTAGGGTTTGGGGTTTTAGGGTTTTAGGGTTTGGGGTTTTTTTTCGGACATGGAGTTTCGGGATTTAGGGTAATGTAGGAACCTGAATAAGCAACCCGGGTCCTATATCACCAAAACATCAGGACCATAAAAGATCCAAGGTTTCCTCAATCAGGTTCCTACAAAACAGTGGGGAGATGACGGGTTTATGGCATTCCTGCACGGGCTTTGCTTTGTGAACTTTTGTGAATTCGCGACTTGGGTAGGCCTCTAAAGTAGGCTCCCTTTGTTTAAGTCACCGAAATAGTACGGCACCCTTACAAAAAAGGACCCCTGAAAGGATCCTAATTTGAAGAACTTTCCTAAATCCTAATACCCTACACCCTACACCCTAAACCCCTACACCCTAAAACCCTACACCCTAAACCCCTAAACCCCTAGACCCTAAACCCTAACCCTACACCCTAAAACCCTACACCCTCAACCCTAAACCCTACACCCTAAGCCCTTTCTAGGGTTTCCATGAATCGGGCGCAGTTGCAGCGGGGCTCCCGGGCTGCGGGCTTGTCTTATGTAACTACAGGGCTTAGGGTTTTGGGTGTAGGGTCTAGTAACTAGTAGCTACTTAGGCCTTGAAAGGGGTCCTGGAAGGGGCTTAGGGTTTGGGGTTTAGGAACTATACTTTTCAGGCCTAAGTATAGACTCTATAGGTACATGGAGCCTAAGGGTTTGGGTTCAGGTAGTTAATTTTTTCCTCAAGTATACAAGAACGATCGAAAAGCATGGTATAGCGCGGTATGGTAGAGCATTGATGCGCTTCCAAGCTTCAGGGTTTAAGCCTTGGGGGGCCAGGGTTCAGGGGTTTGGGGCTTCATGTGTTGATGTTAATCTGTGCACGCTGCCTCTGTGATGTTTTCCAGGCAATCCGAAACAGGCGTTGAACAAACGCAGCCATAGCCCGGCCACCTAACCCTAAACCTATACTTTCAGAGCCCGTCATGACGCCCCAACACCCTATGAGTTTAAAGAAACACCATACACCTATACAAGCTCAAAGAAGCAACAGAAACCCTAAGCCCCGACACCCTAAACCCTAGGCGCTAAACCCTAAACCCTACGCTCTACCCATAGGCCCCTAAGTACTTCCTTTTGGGGATTACCTTATAGGATTCTAAATATAAAGCATAAAAAGGAACTACTTAGGGGCCTATGGGCAAACCTCAAACCCCAAAAACCACCAAAAACCCCAAAAGCCCTGTAAACCCCAAAAACCCTATAAGCCCTATAAACCCTAAACCCTCAAACCCCAACAAAATCCCCAAGCCCAGCGGCATCTCCATAAACGCCGGCTCCGAGGCTCGCCCCGTTTCCCAGCCGGCCTCTGGGTTTCATTTCTTTTTGGGCCCAGAGGGGTCTTAGGGTTTTTTTTTGGGGGGGTTTAGGGGTTTAGGCTCTCACAACTCGGACATGCCAGGCGAGGTTCATAGGTGCGGGTCGGCGTGAAACTAGGCGAAAGTGCAGCTACCCGGGGTTTAGGGGTTTAGGGTTAAGGGGGTTTAGGGTCTTAGGGTTTGTCTTGGGGCCTTTGATATGGTTTTTGGTGCTTTTGGGGCTTCGGGGTCTTGGGTTTTTTTAAGGCCTTTGAAGATGGTTTTGGGTGCTTTGGGGATTTGGGTGGTCTTTGCATTTTAGGGTTTGGGGGGTCTTGGGACATTGGTGCTTGGGCTCTTTAGTGCTTCGGCTTTGCCCGCAAACTGCCATCTGCTTTTCGGGCCTTTAGGGCTTAGAGTTTAGAAAAGAAGGGGTTTAGGTTTAGGGCTTCGACTCGCGCACTCGCACAAGGCATCTGCTTAGGGTCCAGAGCTTAGGGCTCAGACCCACCAAATGCCCTCTTGCCTTTTTCTTATCTTGTTGCTTAAGGCTTAAGGCTTTTGGGTTTAGCCCTCTCCTGAGGAGTTTAGGGCATGCGCATGGGAGAGTCTAGGACCTTGTAGCGTTTTAAGGAAGCTTGGTCACTCTGTGGTTTCAGGTGTTCTTAAGGGCTTCTTTCCAGTTTTTGGATGTTCCATGAATACCTTGAGGAAGTTCTCCTAAGCTTATCAAAAAACAGCGTACTGCTTCTGTGGCTTCTGTACTGTAGTTGCTTACGGTCCTGCAGGCCCGTATGGGGCTGAGAGTCTACATGAGAAGTTCTGTTTGGAGGATCCTGCTCTTAGGTTTCAGGGTAATGTAGGGGCCTTAATTAGAATAGGGTTTTGGGGTATATATTATATTATAATTGTAATAAGGAACCCCCAAAATAGTATAGGTAATCACTAGGTTCCTATATTATGCTCGTTGGGGCTTTAATGTTGGAGGCTCGGGGAGTCGCTGGGTTGTAGTTTTGCACCCCTCTAAAGCACTGATGAACAGCTGGTTCTATAGGGCGATAAGAGAATTTTTGAAGCTTCCAAATGCGCCAGGCTAGGTAAGGTTTACGTCATTCCGGGCTTAGGCCTCATGGGGTTCAGGACCAAGGAGTTGTCGGGGTCAGGAGACCCTTTTTTTAATGCCGTTTTTGGTGATTACTGGAAGTATAAGCTCGAAGACCATTCGAAACAGGACAGCTAGTTAGTAATTACAACAACCAAAGGAAATCAGCAACAAATCGGAAGGAGGTTAGGAACTCTTAACAGCTCTTAGGCTCGACCCCTAAGCCCCCCAAACACCAAACCCGAAAGGCACCCTACATCCGAAAGATTGAAACCAAACCACCAGGTTTGGGGTTATTGTTGAGGGTTTCAATGAAAGTCTTTAGCAAACTTAGATTTTGGGCAGCGGGGCGGAGCCTGAAAGGTAATGTCCGGCTGGAGGATGTAAGCCTCTCGGAGGACCTGCGGCTTTCAGATTTAAGCCTTTTGGGTTCATCGATGAGCCTTTAACGATGGTTTAGGGTTTAGGGTGTTTTGGGGCGCAAACAGTATGGCTTATACCCGGCCGGGTAACTTCTACTACACAGGAGTAATTTTTCACTATTTTGCTACAGAGTATGCTATAGCATATGGTATGAAGCAGTACCCAAAGGTTGCTTTTGGCAGGGTGGTGGGGGCTGCTTTCCCAAATCATAATTAGGATTCCTCATATAGAAACCCTACATCCTAATGCATATTTCTTTAGGACTCTTTGGGAAACAATCTATCTTTTGAGGGTTCCTTATTATGGTTTATTGGTATAGGTCCTTAAAATGACACATGTAGAGAAACTTGTGCTAGAAAGTATGGTATAGGTTGTGGTATGAAGCAACCTTCACATTATCAGGAAAGATGCTTTCGGACCCACAGGCAGCCAAAAAGTCGGAAAAGCCGCGAGCCCACACAGGCGTTCGTTAGGGCATGGGGTCAGAGGGCCTTCGGGTTTTGGGTCTTTGTGACTTTGTTGCTGTTGCTGTTGCGCTTTTGCTTACGGGGTTTGGGGCTTAGGGTTTCGGGGTTTTAAGGTTCTGTGTCTTCTAGGGCTACAGGGCTTTCGGACTTTGGGCATTTGGGGTTTCGTGCTTTACTAAGGCATTCAGGGTTTCGAGATTTGGGGTTGTAGGGTCATCCCATGCTTGAAACAAGTCTGATTATTAGGCTGGCGGTCTCGGGAATTGAAAACAGCAGAAGCTCATAGTTGGAACATGTAGGATTCAGGGTTCAGGGTGTTTTTGGCAACAAGCCTCGTTATCCAGCAGCCCGGTCTACTTCTACTAACTGCTGCTGAAAAAACAGAACCCCAAGGGGAGTGAGCACCGTCGGCAACCGGGCACCTCTTCGGGGACGCTAATTCCGAAGACGTCTGAGTAGGACTCGTCCTGGCGGAAGTATCGGAACTATGGGATGCTTCATGTCTAGCGTAGTGATAGCGTAGGATTTAGGGTCTAAACCCTAAGCCGTTTAGAGGTCTTCATAGTGTCAAATCATAAGTCGATTCTGTGATTCGAAACTTCTGAAACCCAAAGCGTCCGCCCTCCGGCCGGGAGAGTTTAGGTCTATAGGCGCAGGTCTTTCTGGGATCGCTATCCAGCGGTTTCGGACCAGGGCGTACCTTGAGGCTCCATGTACCTATGTCGGACCTATGTAGCATACACTTGGCCTTCAGAGGATATTCCTGTTTGAGGAGTCTCCTGTAAGTACTTTCAGGCCATAGGATGTTCCTATATGTACTTTCAGGCCTGAGTATGTATTACTTACATAGGCACATGGCGCCTTAGACTTATAAAGCTTAGGGTTGATTAGACTATAGGTCAAGCAAGTCATGGTTACTCACCTGCAACACCAATGCACCATCAATTCAAATTCACAAATTCGAGCAGGCATCGCGCATCATGCACGGCATTCCATGACAAACATCATGCATTAAGTTCCATCTCATGCAAATTCGGCCTTGCTGTTCCAGGCACTCATGCATGTGCCTCCAATAAAATCTTGGCTTCATGGAGCCCATCCAGCGCTCATGCGGCAATGCAGCACAGGCTCGGGGACTTGTCCATACAAATCCAATCACTGCGGCTGTGCTCAGCACTCACAGACGTTCAAAGAATGATGCTGTCTCGTCGCTCAGACTTACGGACACTGCTCCAGCAATTGCGAGGCTCAGGCTGAAACCCTTACGACACTTTCATGCCGCCTTTTGAAGCAGACTTCTCGTCTGGAGGCTGGCGCGAAGTACGACATCATTTCCCCCATCCGCATGTCCGACTCCACACAAACTGCGGATCTGAATAGTGGTAGTGTCGGAGGGGTCCTGCGGCGCAGGTGCTTGCCACATCAGTGCCGGGTCCATATTGTTGCCGTCTTCAGCACGCAAGGGTTTGAGCTCGGACCGCTCAGGGACTGTCAGTCATCGCGTCACAAGGATACTTTGATTGTAAACTGCCTCCCTTGTGAGCGACAAAACTTGAACCCAAAATAGATACGGAATGAAAAGTTTAGGGTCCACGGTTTTGAGGCGTGGAGTTTACAATTGCAAGTTTAAAGGCTAGGGGACTTCGGGTGGAATCAGGTTTAGTTTCTGTTTTGGGGTTTAGGGTTTAGGGCTTTAGGCTTTTAGGGTTTTAGGGTTTTTAGGGTTTCAGGGCCCTTTACAAAGAGGGTTTAGGGTTCCCTAAAGGGTTCTATAAGGGCTACTATAAGGGTTTAGTGGTTCTTTGTGGTTCGAGGGTTTGCGATCGCATGGGACCTGGAAACCTGGGTGGGCAAGCCGTCGGAGGCCCGGCCTGAAATGACCACTGCTTGGAGGTTCATGGGTAGTTATAAGTTTTGTTATTATTAGTCCCCTAATATGTATAGTAACCCTACTTATAACCCCATTTATAACTGCCCATGAACCTCCAAGTACAACCTACTTGTCCAGTATCCTGGGAAATTAAAGGTTAACGTTGGGGAGTGTCTTGGGATTAAATAGGGATTATACTACCCGAAAAAAGCTACTAGGACGTCGGATTCAACAGCGGTCATTGATGAAACCCTAATAATTATATACTACCGTAAAACCCCGAACAGAACCAAACAAAAACCCAAGCCCTCAACACCCTGCTATGTCCTTGAAGGCACCCGTGCTTCCGCTGCTTTACATAGGGGCCGAATACCCTAGCCCCAAAAAGGTTAACCTCTTGAATTCATAATAGGATTATACAGCCCCAAAAAGTTCCCAGAGAGCCCAAATACCCCTTAATTAAGGAATATACCTTAAACTATAAGGGTCTTCACATTATGCTTTAGGCTATATATTCCTTAGTTAAGGGG
>CAJNJA010012650.1:0-13018 GCA_905231915.1 Symbiodinium necroappetens | reverse complement strand
TTTGGAAATCTGCGCTAGGCTGAAGGCAAAGCTGTCCAGTTTGTAGGATTTGAAGGTTCAAGGAAACCTCAAAAATCATCACATGAACCTGGTGGTTGGGGAGACGATCATGCTGGAAAATACGCCTGTCCATTTGAAGGATGAGCCATCTTTTCTCGGCATGAAGATCGGACGGGATGACACCGGGATCTACTTGCATCAACATGCCTGGATTTCCACAGAGTTGAAGAAGCGTGGTTGAACACGATGGGGGGTTGCGATAACCTTCCTGAAGAGGGTACGTCCGGGTATGTGGATGCCAAAGGAGCACACGGGTAAGTATTATGCCGACTTGAAGATGTGTCAGAAGGAACTGGGATGTCTTCAGTGGGTGTGCCTGCGTAGCAGACCAGATCTGAGTGCATATGTTGGCACATTGGCGAGTCTGCAAACACTTGATCCTGCAAAAGTTCTTCAGCTATGCACAAGAGCGTGGAAGTACTTGAAAGGTACCGAACATGTAAAGCTACACTACGACTACACTGATGCAATGAACGAGCGCTTGAACTGCACAAGCAGCCTCATTGGCAGTTCCGAGCCCCCTACTGAGTGCAAAGATCAGCCGCCCAACAACCAATACCCCTAAACCGTCCGAGTTGCGAGAGTCCAAATCCTATCCCCGTCCCAAGACCCAAATCCTAAAACCGCTCAGAGCCCAGGTTTTGTTGTGGGAAACAGCCAGTCAACCATCTCAGGCCTTGCCCAGCCTCACCCATTGGAGTTTCGGTAGTTTGCAGCCCTGCCTCCATCCGACTGCTCATGAGAAGTCGCAACTGACAGTGTCGCACGTAGTTGCCGTACCTTGGCATTCAGTGTCTCGTCTTCATCGCTGGGGGTGCATGGAAGCTCCTGTGGGGTGGACGAAGAACGCGGGCTCCTGATTTTGTCTCACTTTGGCTTCGAGCTTCACGCCTCAGACTTGACCTGTAATGTGAAGCATTGTCAATTGCAGTAATTATCAGTTTCTTTGCGTCAATGTCGGTCTCACACAATCATATGGGTTCAGATCTTGCAGTCCTTTCCGGTTCGGTTGTAGCATCCTCTTCCTGACGTCGTACCTGATGCATAGCACAGCAACCTTGAAGCTTTGCTGCTTTGAGCCTTCATTAGCTTCCCGGCAGAGGCAGTAGCAGGCTGGATGCAAAAGATGTCTACATGCAGGCTAGGGTTACAGTAAGAATGTAGTTTGGGATTGCTCATCACTAAAATACATCTAAGCTCAGTAGATCTGAGTAGTGTAGGATTTAGGGTTAGCTACTGTCCGGGCAGGGTTTGGGATGACTTGAAAGTACGACCAGTGGCACTGATGTCCATGATCGTGGTGACCACTGCCATGCTTAGATTGTGACGAGGATCTTCACAGTCACTACCTGTCACGTCACTTGAACATGGGCAGCACAAGACTGACATGATGCTCGGGCATGCACATCTGCCAGGCTGGAAGTTGGCTGAACTTCGGTTTTTCCGTGACGAGGCCTTCCTGGATGATGCTAGCTTTGACAATCCTTGGTACATGTTGGCATGACTGCTGATGATCCGGCAGCCACATTGGGAAGCAACTCATGCCCACGTCAGACCGTCAGGCATGCCTCACGCGCATACGTGGTGTTCCCTTTGCTGTGGACGGTCTTGGCCACAGTTTTTTCCCCGCCCAACCAGGGTTGCGTGAATATTTGTGCTGGGCATGTTGACCTTCCGGCAGATGAGCATGTCTTCCGCAAAGGTGACTCCGCAGATGCTGATGGGGCTCTTGATGGGAACTTGGATTCGCTGTGGTTTGCCAACTGCCACCTGTTTGGACATTGAACTACGGCCATGGGAAGGTGATTCTGGTGCGTAGCTTTGGATTTGAAAGCGCATTCCGAGGTTGCAACATGCACGGTGACTTCCTCATGACTGGCTGCAGTGGCTGCCAGGCAGGTGAAGCCTGGGCGCCTTGCACTGCAGGAACGGAGCCTGGTTGCTTTGTGTGGAAGTTGCTTGCTGGAAGGGATCTACACGAAATACCGCAAGGAGGTGCCAGTTACAGCTGGTCTAGGCCGTCTTGGCTAAGACGTACTCGTAGCCTGTACAGTCAATTTGGGGCTTTCGAGGCAGTGGCTTCATCGGCTCTGTGTTCACTCCCAAAATGCAGATAGGAGGGCAGCAGCAGTGCAGAGCACTGCCCGCCAGTACCTGAGAAGATCGGCTCCCCTGGGCCCACACTGACATTTTGGCAATGTTCTCTATACTCTAGATATCTCTAGATATCTATCGATCGATCTATCTATCAATCTATCCATGTGGGTGTGCATTCATGTACGCATGCGTGCATGAATGCATGTATGGATGGATGGATGTGGTATGTGTTTACCATGTGTTTACCTATGAATAAACATATGACTGTGTTATGTACATACGTATGTATATGTATGTATATATATATATAGAGACCGATCACATTTCAGTGGATGGGGACGGGTAATGTGGAAAACAAGGGACCTGAAATAACCACGCCACAAGATTCACCGAGTTGCTTTATTTCTTACTTTTTGCTTGCAGGAGGCACGCTATGTAATACATAATATAGTCTGTGATAATATTCAAAGTGCATAACATATATATATATATAACACGTATTAAGACATAATATGCAGTATAATGTAATATGTGATATAATATTATATGTAATATATGATATCTCGGCATTCACCAAGTCCATGTCTTCAAACTTGTAATAATATCTCGCCCCTAGGTCGGCGTCCTGCTGCCGCCCAGCTGCAGCTGGGTTCAGGGCCTCATCGGGTTTCATGTCCTTGTAGGGTTGCTTATGTGGTGCTACGGAGTTTGGGGTTTTAGGTTTTTGTGTGATCAGTGTCTGACTTTGGAAATTTAGGGTTGAGGGAGCCAGACGTGTCGAACAGGGGGCAGAGCCTCTCTGATGCCGAGCCTCCGTGATTACTGCTGCATGGTGCATACCAGTGAAAATCCAGGTCAACATGCCATTGAACGAACATCTTGTTCCTGTACCAATTCCAGGGCCACAGCCGCAAAATAGTCGCACCCTGCTAAACCTTTCTTGCTGCCGGAGGCCTCAAAATGACACCGTGAAGTGCATTCAGCGCCTTGGGCGGGCAGAAGCGGTAGATCAAACTCTTTCCCTTTGGCCAGCTTTGCAGGGAAAGAAACCAGATTTACAAGCCAAATATACATCAGTCATCATATACGTGACAGGTCTGCGTGCATGCATACATTCATGAATCCGCACATACATACATACATACATACATGCATACATACATACATACAAAAGCACGTGCACACATACATATTCAATATCAGAACTTAGCACAACCAAACATGGCACAACGGAGTATACGATGACATAGTAGCATGACATAGCATGCTACACCACGGCATGGCATGGCATGGCATGGCATGGCATCGCACACACATGTATATACCTACCTACATACATAATTACTTACATATGTATCTATATAGATGTACTACATAGGATATACAGATACACTCAACCTTTTAGAAGCATCTCAACATGGCTTCTTGTATATCTGCATACATGCCTTGAAGGTATGTGTCTCTCTCTCTCTCTCTATATATATATATGTGTATGCATAGTTTGTATCTGGATATGTACGGACGGGTATACGATCTATGCACTGGATTGTTCATTCGTGTTTCTGGTCTTGAAAGACATGCAGCCTCTGACTGCCAGGCTGTCTGGTCTCTGCGCGTTTGCGGCCTCAAGGGTAACGGTTTACTTGTTTATCGTTTGTCTATCCCATCTCCCGACTTTGCGCACAGCTCACAGCAGGCACCATGCTGCGGTCCGGCATTGCTCTTGATCTCTCCATGCCCTCCCAGAAAACCCTACAAGAGTACTGCAGAAGCCATGAAAGCTCGTTGAAAAGAGCACTATGTCCAGAGAATCCTCAGACCACCCCATCTAAGACCTTGATCCTAAGATACATGTGCAACCTCTAGTGGGCCCTATGTTTCCATAAGACCCGCGCTAGCTCAAACCTTAAACCCTAAAACCCCGAACCTTAAACCCCAAACCCCCGAAACTTACCCTGCAATGCGGGCTCGTCCTTGCTATGTAGGAGGGAAAAAAGGCCCTAAAACCCCAAACCTTAAACCCCAAACCTTACTTCCTTTTCTTGAAGCCCAGGCTTCTGCAGCGAGGGGAGCGCCTGGCCTCGGGTGCCCTGCGCTTCGCCTCCGGGGGCGTCTCTTTGCGCCAGTGGGTGGGGGCCCATGGCCAGGGTTTCTACAACTTACACATATATATATATACATACATATATATATATATCTCTTACTTATAATATCATGTCTTATGTGACTGTTTTCATACATCTACCTACCCATATATGAATATCTTTGTGTTTGCAACAGGTGGCATGGCTTAACGGTTTCAAACGTTTGCTCTACCATGGCCAGAATTTATGATTCGTAAGGGTTTGTGAGTTTGTGTATTTGCTGCGACCACCTGCTCCCAACAGTTTGCATGACCTTCTGGTGCCAAGTATTCGAGGTGCCTTTAAACGGGTCGGGTGGTCTAAAGGATTTATGTCGCTTGCAGCATGCAGCTTGGGAAGGCCAGGGGTTCATCAAGACCTAGACCTGTACTACATGAATTCTGACTTTGTTGGCAATCGACATGCTCAAAAATGCACGCTGCCTGTGTTGGTTGCAGGCTTGATGAAGAGTAGCCGCTGCTGGGTTTGAGGTTCACACGGAAACACTGGATTTGTTGCTTTGGCAGTGCATGGTTTCAGCTTTTGGGGATTCTGATGTGGGGCTTCAGGCTCTTAGCTCAACCGGGGACTCGTTGCAGGTTTTTGGTCGCGGGTTTTGTGAGTTTGCTTCCTGCCCTTCTTGCCTTCTCGAGGGCAGCTTGGGCGATAGGTTCTTGCATGTAATATGAGGCCTAGCTGCCGCTCTTGCTTTGTGTAGTTCTGGACCTCAGATGCGTTGTCGTTCTCCTACTTCCGTGGCTGGCAGTCCGAGCATGAGAGTCGAAACCGCCCCTACATTCCGTTTGCAACCGTGTAGGATTGCGATCTTCAGGTGAACTTGACGTCTTTGGCATCTTCCAAGTCTTAGGACCTTAGGAGCTTGTCCAGTACGCGTGAATGTATCGTGGTAGTCCAATTGCTGTTGGTATTACCGGCCGCTAGAGAGTCTAGCTGCTTGTAGTGTCATGATGTGAAGGAATCATATCCATTCCTATCAGAGTCTTCATGTTGTAAGGATTTGGTTTGTGGAAAGCTCGGATTCGATGGTTTGACGGCAGCATTCAGATAACACTTTCTGAATATTGGTTGATTTGATCTGTGAGTTCATGTTGTGAGGAATCGCCACGTTTCTAGACGAGAGGGAGCACCTGGCCCTTTATGTTCCAGGGCAGCGCTGAGACTGCCCATTTCGATAGCCCGTTGCACGGATGCGGCAAGCTCGGTCCTTGACAGAGACGAACGCAGTGCCGGTTGGCCGTGACTTCCTGCTTCCGGTTCAATGCTCTCGCATCAACTTCGGATACTTCTCGCCCATGGGTGCCTATGTTCACCAGGCTCAAGACTAATCGCGGCATTTCACTTAGTTGCTACACTATACGGAAGTGCCATAGTACATTATTTTGTGCATCTGGACTTAGTCTTATGCATGCGTCGTGGCATGCCAGGATTGTTTGTGATGTTATTTTGTGATCTTTCGTCGTATGCTAATATCATGTGCTGCGGAGCACTCCGTAGAGCTATGTGCCATCTGAATACTTGTGGGTACTGGGAAATGACCTGTAGGCATTCATGTAAACCTTTACAAGTTACGTGTGTTTTAGCCTGGTGTTTATGGTATACCGCTGAGTAGATAGTGACGGTTGCAGCTTGGTATTGCAACACCCGCCCACAAAATGCTTCATTCGGGGTTTGTAGGTCGGATCTGGGGTCTACACAGGTTTGGAGGCAGTGAATGGTTTCGCATTGGATCATGGGAGAAATGTCGTAAGGCCACATAGTAGGATGTGTATTTAGGACTGCATGAAGTATCACGAGGGGGGTTGGGCCTGTCTGGAGATGGATTTTGCCGGAAAGTATCTACACAAGTCATGTGGGTCTGACTTCGTTGTGTTTGTGGACATTCATTTCCTGATGGTTTCTAGGTCATGCCGTAGTGCCTTTCGTAGTCTAAAGTCTACAGGTGCCTTGGCCATTCGGATGGAAATATGTCATGATTCGTAGTTGGCAGTGCGGTATAGATGTTGCGGCTGTTGGCATACACCTTGGGCATGGCAGCACAACACCAGGTACCCGAAAGTGTGTGCGTGCTGTGTCCTCAGGGCGGGAGTGGTACGGAAAGAGTTGTCATGCAAAATTTTGGAATCGCATCCTGACGAGGACAGTCTCTGAATCATCATGTAAACCTGGGCCTTTCGGAGGGGTTAACTTAATGGATATGGATATGTGTTTACATGCTCTCAGCTCTCATACATGTATAGGTGTATATATATATATGTATATATATATATAGTGTGTATATATATATATATAAATTTACGTAATATACACGCAACGCATGGGGATGCATACATACACATGCAGATGCACATCCAAACACACCCTGAGGCACAAACACATGTTCGGCCGGGCACATACACGATGACATGTGGAAGGCAGACTGGATTCGCCATCATGTGATTTCTGCAGTTTCATTCGAAGACGCGACCGGCGCATCTTTAGAAGTTCAGCTGCTTGCAAGGCTGGCTTCTCGTTTCAGACTGTGGACACTTGGGATGACGTGCCTCTGGATGTCACTTTCATGAAAGCTGTGCAGGTTTGTGCCCAGTGACACCCCTGACACCGCGCAACCGTTTCGGGATCAAGGGGGTTTGAAATAAACGGCCTCAATAGATTTGTCAAGTCGCTGTGCACAGAGAAGGTTGCTGTGGGAGCCATTCGGAAGGAGGCACGTTGAAATTCCTTTGCATCCTGCAGCCGCAGGTGAAGGGCATTAACATCTTGCGAAGCTTGCAGACTCCTGACTATCAGGCACGAGTTCACGGGAGAAAACTGCATCTTCTGTGCGCCCATTTACTCGCAGCAGTTGTTGCTGTCGCCACGAGTTGTTGTATTATTGCTCTGAATACTGAGTGTTGAAGTTGTTTCAAGATCGTCGAGACGCCAGTTGTATACATACTGCAACCAATACACCTACGGCCACAACTACGATCTCACGATTCTGACTGTTCTCGACTTGTATTGCAGTGTCCGAGGCTTGGGCAGAGCTCGGGGTGGGCCGCGCAGTCGCGGAGCTTGGGGCGGCAAGGGGCTGCCAGGAGCACGTGACGTGTGACTTTGAGCTGTTCCGAATGCCATGGGTGAATACGTTGTTATGCGGATCAACATCGCAGTCGCGAGCCTTGCCGGAAAGAATGGAAAGGATGACAAATCTGAGCTTTACCATGTGTGGTGAGTCCACAATCCGAGCAACGGACCATACCTCTGCAAGAGCATATCTTTCGCGGCATCTTCACCTTGCCGGCTGCGCCTGTTCGCCTTGCCAGGACATTCCCGATTGGGAGAAGTGCAACGCTCCTTGGAATGATTCCTTTCTTGCCGATGCTCAGTCAGAGGCTTTTCGCAGTCTTTGGGCCCATGATGGACATGGACCATATGGACCCAACGGTGTGCAGAAGCTCCAAAATTGTTCAAGATGCCCACATTGGGGCATTGAAGCCACCGGACGAAGCAGATCGCGCAATTCCTCCACCAAGCCAGTGCCCTAAACCCGAAACCCTCAACCCCAAAACCCCCAAACCCCTAAACCCTAAACCCTGCGGAGTCCTAGGACACGGATTGGAACTGTTCTACCTACGCTCTGGGCGACTTCTGCAACGCAACCTTCCAGGATGAAGCGGACTGTCCTGGCCTTAGCCTTCGGCTGACTTGCAGCCTGTCTTGGCTTTCTATATTATAGTATATTATTATAGTATATATATTATAGTATATTAGAGTATATGACAGTATAACTTGGGGCCCCAACTCAACTGGCATTTTCCGAACCAGGCTTCACATAATACTGGGATGTGAGCAATTAGTAGGGAAGAGATCCCTTGTTCGCAGCTCCTATGTGAGAATAACAGCCAAGAGACCAGACTGCACCTGTGTTTGCGTCCTTCTCACTCCTGACGACAAGACAACCGGTACTGTGAAGGACAGCCTGAGCTGTTGACGCCCACATGCCTTGATTCCTGCTCGCCTTGTTTTGACTTCCTGTTGGTTTTGGGGCACACAAGACGGCACGTTTCAGTTTCTTATGAACGTAAACTGTTTATGATATACCCCCGCGAAAAAATGATTATGAAGGCGCCTGTGTTAGCTGGAGCAGCGGCAAAGTGGGTCAAGAGCATTGGCACCCAGACTTCCTCAGCCATTGAATGCCAGGGACTGATGATTTCAGCTTGAACGGGTTAGGGGTTTAGGGTCAGGTTTTTGTTGTGGGGAGGAGTAAGGGTTCCAGCATTGGCTTTGGGTTCAGGGCCTAGATTATGAGAGCATACGCATAGCCCAGGTGTAAAAGAAGGATTATGAGAGCTTGCACCTAAAACTGCACATGGGAGCTCAGTCCCGAATCCGGCATGCTTGCACATACCCGATCCAGCAGAACTTGCGCAGGTCTCTGGCTCGGCTAACGGGTTCTGTCATATTCGGGTTCATTCTGCGACACAGGCGGCTACCGTTGTCGAGAGGTTTGGATGCCCTGTCAGCTTGCTCACAGGTGAAGGCACCTCTATGGCGCTCGCGTGCAAGGCAACTGCAAGTACTCAGGGCATCCGGTAAAACAATGGAGGAGGGAAGGCTAAGGAGGTGTTTGGGCTTCCCAAAGCTACGGGGCAGCACATGGCAGCACATCCCTTCCCTTCATCGCTCAGCCTAGCCGACAGGCCTCCTGCTGTCTTTGCGGTGCTGACAACCCGGAGCACCAGGGCTGCAGAGAAACTCCTGTCGCTCGCAAAGAGCTGCCTGTGGCCAGTGTGGAGTGGACAAGACAACACATGTAAACAAGACCTGCTTCGATTCAGTCTGGAGCAGGAAATAGCAACGGATTTTGTGAGGTGTGGGAGCTGTGAATTCAGTGTTGGTATGCTTGTATTTCGCAGGATTGAAAAGAGCTTCATCAAAATTGTACAGGCTCTTCGGCTTGACATGGATATTCAGGTCCCAGCTCGACTCTAAGACTAAGACTTGAGCACCTAACTCTGACAGTGATTTTTTCTTGTCAAGACCCGGGGGTCGTTGCTGAGGTCCTGCGGCACTGGGGCAGCTTCTTGACCAGACATGGGCCAGCCAGCCACTGCGAGTTCTCATGTTGCGAAAAGTCGCAGGAGGACTTCTCCCAGAGCTGTGGAAGTTCCACTGCAGCGACACGCCCTGGCACGCAAGCTTAGGAAGTTTCCGATGAGCTGCCGGAGTGGGTGATCCCCGTGGCGGCCAGTGGTGGTGGACTCCTTTTGCTCTGTTTCCTGGAAGATCAGCAAAACCGCAGTGCTGGGATGCAACGGTCGGTGCTGTCTTGCCGTTTTCTCGGGCAGCAAGGCATTTCTGCGGCTTCAGAAAGCCATGCCGGCTGAGGTTGTGTCGCTGTGTGCTGCCTCTGCCGGCGGAGACGAGCTGCCACAGCAAAGTGAGCTGGATGGATTCCGACTGCGAATACCTCCAAATCAGTTTTAGCGTACTGAGCAAAGAAGCCAGCGCTGAACCGGGTTGACATGTAAAGGGTCCGCGGCTACCTCGTGTACAGTGTCCTGCCTCGATGGCAGGGAGTCGCGAAGAGGGCCCATGAACAGTTCAACCTCGCTGGGCACGGATACTTCATGCGGCTACACAACATCAATGACTGCAGCAAGCAATGATGCGACTGTTGCGCAGAGTATCCGGGCATGGCTTTGAATTCGACCTCTACGGTTCCGCCTCCTCAAAGAGGAGGTCTTAAGCTTCCTGCGAGTCGCAAGAAACAGAGCCAGACTCGCTTACCTGGCATGGGTTCGTATGGTATGCCATCATTCCGGAGCAGGGTGCTCCACAAGTCATGCCTTTCCTCGCCTGCTTGTCTTCTCTTTTCTTTGCATGTCTCAGTTCTCCTGCTCTGTAAACCAATGATGTCCAGCACTCGAGGTTCTGGAGTTCCATGCTGTGGCAGACCTCTGCAAAGGTCAAGAGGCGACAGCTCACTGCAGCAGAGAGGGTTTCGCACGGAATTCATTAGCCTGCATGCTTTCATGGCATGCCAGAGGCCACTCTAATTGCGGATGTCGTCCTTAGCGGAAACGTCCATGGACAGGTGTTTGTCAGCTATGGTGACTCGCGTGGCAGCCCAGCTGTTGGCAAGGTGGTGCTGGCCATGAACTGAAAGATGTGGCGAGCTTTACTCGACAGTCTTGTGACACACCATGCAAGCCATCAGCAAGGTACTTCGATGAGGACTACGAAGGACACAGGTCGCCTGTCAGCAGGGGTTTCGAGTTTCGCGTGGTGTAGAACCGGAGCTTTAGCCACTATTAAGCGACGGCGACGGCTGGTTGTTCCTAGGGTTAGCCTTGCCCGACAAAGCCTCACAAAGGGCCCATCGGCTGCGAAGACACTCGGCCGAGTGGGGGCCACCATGTACCATAGGGCTGTCGTGGCAATGATGGGCATCTTGAGTAGTCAGAAGACACGTACCAGTAAGAAGACAACAAATGAGAGTAACAGGAACAAATTCCGGCCGCATCAGCAATTGTACTGGTGATTTTCATTGCCATGCTTTGCCGTCGCTGCTAGTACTGGTGGTGGTGGCGGTGGTGACGCCGTTGGTGAGAGCGGTGGTGGGGTGGCGGTGGTGGTTGGTGGGTGGTCGTTGTTGATTGTTGGTTGCTGTTGTCGATGATGGTTGTAGATGCGTTGTCGCTCGATGCTTTCCTTTGTGCCCGTGTGAGGCGCTCTGAGCTCCTTCATGTCGAGGCACCGGCTGTGCAGGCCGACCGCCTGGAGGAATTTAATTCTGACGTGGTGGAAGAAGCCTGTGCATGCGCAGGTAGTTATGTCATACAATACCCTACACACCTGCTTCTAACTACATGAGCGTTTTGACTTTCGACTACCAGAAAACCAAGCATCTAGACCACACCACAAGATGATGCGATGCATGGCTGAGTCAAATTCGATGGACCTGGCGTTGCTTTATACGCTGGATTAAGCCTCTCAACTTAGTGACTTGGTCCTACATCCAGGGCGACAAGAAGACGCAACAGCTGCTGGAATGCCAACGCGCCCTGGCACGCGCGTTTGAAGGTGGCTCCTTGTGCATGCTTTTGGGCAGTTTGGGCAGGCAAACCTTCGTACCCTGGCCCTGCAGGTGTAGAATTCCAGCGAGAGCTGCGTGAACGTGCAGTCGCGCGAGCCGCAGACAGCCGCTCAGTGCGCTTTTCTCTAATGGCGGCTTGCGGACTGCTGCGGTGCGAGGGAGTTTCTGCAGAGAGCAGGGTCGCGTGCCACCAAGGCCTTCAAGGAAGGACCGGTGGGCAAATGGCCTCTTCTTCTAGGGTCTCTCTGGACGCCGATCACGACGACGGGAATGGGTAAAGATCATGACGACCCTTTGAGCCCGAAGCCCTCAAGAACGAATTCTTCCCACTAGAGATGTCTCTATAAGAGGGCAGTTGGGCCGCTGCTGCAAGTTCGTGAATGTTTGACGGATGCCCGAAAGCGCCCACATCATAGTCTGATGAACTTCCAACCAGCGGTCCACAGGAAAAAGCTCTGCAGCTGTGATCGGGGGGAGTCGGCCGGTGCCCCATTTCAACACCGCTGCAACTCTCCTGAAGCAATTCCGCCCTTCACAAGCTTTGTTGCCCGGTCGGGATAAAAGCCCGGGCTTGTTGCATCTTGCGCTTTCTGCGCTACTTCATGTTCAACAGAAATTCAGTGAATCGCAGTCGCCAATCTCCAATCATGCCCAGAAACCTTGCAGAACTGTGCGTTCGACTCCGGTAGACTCGGTAGACAACTTGATCCATCATCATAGAAGCATGCAAGGTCGGTGCATGCTCTGATCATGGCCACGGAGGAGCCCATACTGGAGCGACTGGTGCTCAGCTGCTGCAGTCTGGAACCAATGGCATGACAGAAAGATACAGCAAGTATATCAGGTTGAAGAGACCAAATCTTTGGCCAAGTTTTGGTCAGCATAGCAGAAGTTCACCGAAATCTAACAAATCTTGTTTTGCCGAGGGTTCGGCTACGCTCGTGGCATGGCCGGGGCTAGAGCCATGGAGCAGGTCGGGATTGCATCGTGTCACAGCTGTCAGGATACGTCGGCTACGTAATGTTTGCGCCACGAAATTTGTTGTTTGATCCGGTGCAGTTTGCAATTTGGATGTATTGGCCCTTTGAGAAATGGCTTGAGAGTCATCTTCAGGACCTTCTGGAGGCTGCTTTGAGCAAAGATGTCGACTCCGAGATCGTACGAAACAACGCGTGCGCTCGACAGAGCCTGAGTCTAGTTGTGGGGCTGGTTGTAGTCTTATTATGATCACTATCACTGCTGTTGCAATTGTTATCAGGTTATGCTTACGTTTAGTATCATGTTTACTATCGTTATGATTGTTATCATTGATGCTGTGATGTTGCTGTGATTGTTTTGTGATTACTGTAACGATTATTAATATTGTTGTTAATATAATTACATATTTCTATCAGCAGTATTGCCATTATTATTTCTTCGTTGTTATTATTGTTGGTGGGCGACAATTAGCCTGATGATTGCTATGATTGTTGTCATGATTGAAACTGTTTCTGTTTGTGAGTCTGCCTATTACATGGAGTCAGGGACCTGCATGCCGACGAGGGGGGGCCTACTAGCTTGGCCTGTGTTGATGTCAAACATGCAGAGTGCAGTTGACCTTAGACAAAATGGCTACCTAACCCCCCCCCCCCCCCCC
>CAJNJA010012649.1:0-13018 GCA_905231915.1 Symbiodinium necroappetens | reverse complement strand
ATCAGCATGCAGCGAAACTGGGAGTGCTTCCAGGAAAAAGGAGTGTCCGTGTGCAAGAGAAACCAAGCTGAAGCAGAACCCACAAGCGAAGCAGAAGCCAAGCTGAAGCAGAACCGATAGGGAGGGCTATGACCTAAATCAGAAATCCTAACCTGCCAGAACTTAGCCAGTTTGCTGCCAAACCCTTCACTCCCCAACCCTCAAGCCTGATCCTGCCTAGACACCGTTTAGATGCTAGGTAGTATCAGGGAGACCCCTTAAAGGGGACCCTTCTGAACACTACTTCTGGCTCTCTTAAAAGGGACCTGACCTTATTGAGAGAGTCTATATCCCCAAGGGTCCCCCCTAAACCCTAGAACCCTAAAACTCTAAAGCCTAAAGCCCTAAATCCCTAAAGCCCTAAACCCTAAACCCTAATCCTAGCTCCCATTGGAGAGAGTACTTGAGGTCCCGGTCTGATACCGAAGCTCCTGATCCTCCGCACAGAATCCTTAAAAGAACCCCCCCCTTCCCTTTAGGGTTTTAGGGTTTAGGGTTTAGGGTAGCTGAACTACACACCTTAAGTTTTGTTGGGATAGTATAATCCCTCGTAGAACTGAAAGTTCACACTTTTTTGTGCTTATGAACTCAACAACTACGCCCCCCATATAATATACCCTCTCTCCCCTCCCTAAACCCTAAACCCTAAATCCTCAACCCTAAACCCTAACCCATCTACCCTCTCTCCCCTCTCTGCCAGAACTTCATTTGCGACATCGGGGCCGAGCCCCTCCGAGCAAGGCCGGACACCAGCGTCGGCGCGGCACCCAGGAACCCCAAATCCTCCCGCCGGGATTTTGGGGTTTTTTTGGGGTGTAGGGCCTTGCTTGAGTTGAGGGGTTTAGGGGTGTGTAGGGCCTTGAGTTTAGGGGTTTAGGGCTTATAGGGCCTAGAGTTTAGGGTTTAGGGCCCTGAGTCTAGGGGGTTTAGGGCTTAGGTGTTTAGGGTTTGGGGCTTCTGTACGTGTTACCCGGGTCCCGAACATATGCGGAATTACAGCCTTTTGGGCTTATCAGGTGCAGGCACAGCATTTCATAGGGCTTTTACACGGTTTCATAGGGTGCTTGTAGGCTCTATTCATAAGGTGCTTATACGGGTTGATATGGTTTCTGTAGTCTTCCCTGATTTCAGGGTATGTTGAAGTTGCTATAAAGGGTTTTATATTGTTTCCGCAGGCTTCCTATGTGGTCCCTGATTGCGGAATACACCAAAACTATCCGTCAATCGTATTACGAAGCGCTCTGTAATTTAGGGTAGGTTTCTTCGTTCAGGTAGTTTCCTTTGTTGACGGGTTTTTGTGTTTGCAGAAACTCATCGCGCAAGTACGCAGGTTGGGCTTTAAACGCATCGTTTTGATTTCCATCATAATAATGGAGCCGAATGCTTGCTATGTTGCCGAATGTGATAATTTAGTGTTGAGGTATACCTACCAAAACCCCGTTCCAGTTATTATTACCCATAGGCCCCTGAGCAGTTCCTTTTTATGGTTTATATTTAGAATCCTATTAGGTAACCCCAAAAAGGAACTACTTAGGGGCCTATGGGTAGTTAAGCTTGGGTGGTGGTTGGTGGCTCTCTCCTGTTCTGAGACTCCCCTTCTTGTATGTAAAAGTCATAGTGTTTATAGAGTCTAGTTTGTTAGGGTCATCATTTTGTGCTAACGACCTACAGTTCAAAAGTGGTTATGTAAGGTTATAGTTCGCAGAATTCGAGGATGGATTGCAGCTACTGCTTAGGGTGCACAGTGGTGCAGACTGCATAAGGTTTTTTCGTAGCTTGGAAAGACTCTTAGAGCATGTGCAGTATGAATGAGGGGGGGTGATAGAGTTTTGGAGGGTAAAGGTCCAGTACCATCAACCGGTCAAGATTCCATGGCCCAGGGCCCTCGAAGGCCGCAGGTTTGTCTGTAGTATTTTCAGGGCGACATATTGTTATTATGCTCACGACTGTGACCTATATACGGGATTAGCATCACTGAGCCCGAAATGCAACCCTCTCAAGGCAGCCCAACATCTAAGCCTGAAGACGATTCAGTGTGCTATGAAGGCCCCGACACTTTGGGCACACCAAGCACAACCTGGACCCTGAAGAACCTACCTTTTTAGGGTTCCTTATACTATGAATTCTTTATCTAAGTCCTTACAAAGGTAGGTTATTTGGGGTTTTGGAATACCCTAAGCCATATTCGCTTAACTTGTTCTTGGACTTCCTGTACAGCTCAAACCAATGAGAAGTTCGTGGAGCCTGGTACCCTAAGCCAACAAAGAAGCCCGAACGATCTAGGGCCACTTTTTGTGCTCAGCTTGCGGGACTTTCACGGCCGTGGGCTGGTGTACAAGTGCCGAAAACCAGGCTGGGCTTCGGGATTTAGAGTTAGGGTTTAGGGACCCTGCAGGGTTTAGGGTTTAATGGCTTAAGGGTTTAGGGTTTAGGGTCGAGGGAAGCTCATATTTAGGATCCTCCAAGGTAATCCCAACAAGGAACTACTTTGGAGCCTATGGGTAGGTTTAGGATTGAGTTTTTCGGGGTGCGAGGGTTTTAGCTTAGCAGCTCCAGAAGATACGGTTGCAGAGAAGCTTGGATTATGGCCATAACTTTTGCTCTCTTTATTGAAGTCCTCAGCTACCACCCTAAACCCTCAACCCTAATCCCTAAACCTCTTATAGAAGCCCCTAAACCCTAAGCCTTGCATAACCAATTATACCATGCGGACGGAAAAGAGGTGTCAAAAAAAAGAACCTTGCACAATCTGACTTAGTTGTTGGGGGGTTCTTTGCTCTGCTCAGACCCAGGAACTCTCAAAAAAAAGCAGTACATTGGTTTCTCAGGCCCTTCGGCTAGGACTAGGATAGGTGAGAACTCGTTGAGGGCTTAGAGTTTAGGGTTTAGGGAGTTTATGAGGGAGTTTAGGGTTTAGATTCTGTGTTCATGCTAGAGAACTCGGCGTCAAAACACTTGATGCCTTGGGTGCCTCTTTCATCCCGGCAACCCACTGCCTTTTCATGTGTACTTTTGTTTACATCATACGAAGATTCCCTGAAAAGTTCTGGTGAGGTATACTCCTTATTTAACTGCGCAACAAGTGTATCGGGAGAAGCACCAAGCTTTGGGAACCCATGAAGAGTTGCCGTGTTTTGGTTCACCCGTTCACGTTAGGACAAAGATCTACGGAAGAGCCGCGAAATACTATTAGACTATGTGGACAATAAATGGGCGCAGGGTGTCTACATTGCCCCTTCTGAGGACGTGAGACATGGTCACGTAGTCCGCTTCGCGGACGGCACGTTTGTCACCAGCTTGCATCTCAAGCACAACTTAGTCGATGCCGATGAGTTGGTGGATCTGAGTGATCTGGAGCTCTTCGGGTATTTGTTACAGAGAGTGCTGCACTCTTACGCCCGAGAAAGCCCAGCCTCAAACCTCAAACCGCTCAGCCGTTGCGTTCAGGGTTCGGGGTTGTAGAGTTTAGGTAATATAGGGGCCTAAGTACAGATCTATACTATCTTGGGGTACCTGATTATGATTATGGTTCTGTCTTGAGCCCAAAACCCGATTCTAAGCATTTAAGGCCCCTACATTCGGCACTCTCCTGGTCCCTGCATCCTAAGCTTCGTTCCTACGCCCTAAAGGCCCTAAACCCTGAACTCGTCTGCTCATTTGCTGATTAACCCTGAGGCTCAACATCGCCCAGAAGCCTCATATAGTATGGTCTGCGGGCCCAAAAGCCTTAAAATATGAGTCCTTAGAGCCTTAGTGTAAGTAAATTGAGAGGAGGCTGAGCCCCGGAGTCCCGAAGTCGACCGTAAGGCGTGACCCTTCTGTGCAGTAGCACCGTTTCATGGCTGAATGTCTGAAAGGAGCCCTCTAAACACTCACCAACATCCCTGATGGAAGCCAAACTTCATGGAGAGATGCCCTGGTGCGTGCAATGCCGGTGTAATGTGCATTCTCGAAGTGCGTTTGGGGGGTAATCTCGGCACTCCCAACGTTGCAGGGGGTCATGCAAAGCGCCTGCGGCAATACCTGCGGCCTGACGGGAGCTTGCAGGGGTGCCCAGTGTGCTCTTGATGAGTGCTTTGATGTTGAGATTGTTTCCCTGCATCTTTTTTTTTCGTCCCAGGCGTCAGAGTGATATTGAGTGTATGATGTGGTTGGTTTCCGGGGTTGATTCATCAAACATCCGGTTATTAGCACACAACGCAAACCACCAAAATCTGTACACACACACATGCATACATGGGTACATCCATGAATTATTGAATACATGTACACATACAAGCATGCATGCATACATAAGTACATACATCGCATGGCATTGCGTTACATTAAATACATGCTTGCATGCATACTTACTTACTTACTTACTTACTTACTTACTTACTTACTTACTTACTTACTTACTTACTTACTTACTTACTTACATATTTACATACTTGCTTACTTACACACATGCATGCATGCATACATACAATATTAATCAGTTCATGCCTATCAATGTACATGTCTGTTACATATGCGCATACATGTGTGTATGTATACACGCACACACACACAGACACCCATGTGTAGAAAGAACATTTTCAAGATCACGTCGTCGCTACCACCACGGCCACCTTTACGATCAGCTCAACTTTCGTCCTAAGCAGCATCGTTGTCGCCAACAGCCCACCGTCAACATCCCCCTCGCCATGTCACACCACCATGAACATCATCGTCATCGACATCATACTATTACTTGTTTTTTTCGTTGTCGTTGTCGTTGCGAGCAGCATCAACGATACCAAGATCATAATCACAACCACCATCCTCATCGGCATCGTTACCAGCAGCATGGCCAGTTGTATCATCATCGCCATCATCATCAGCATCATCATCACAACCACCTTCAACACCCTGCTCCTCCTCCTCAACAACAACATCATCATCTTCTTCTTCATCAGCATCATCATAAGCATCATCATGTTCTTCCCACTGTTGTCATCACCCTTATTATCGTCGTCATCATCATCATAACCATCATTATCATCATTATCATCATTATCATCATCATGGTCATCATCATCATCATCATAATCATCATCACCATGGTATTCTTCATCGTCATCGCATTATACAAGCCCTATTGCTTTGAAGTATCCCTATTGGTTCCTTATAGTCTCCCTTCTTATTAGTGTCCCTCCCGTAGGCATGCAAGGCTCGAGGCGGGTGTTCCTTGTGTATCTGTGCAGGGTTTAGGGTTTAGGGTTTAGGAGTGTCCCGTTTTGGGTAGTCCTTATCGAAGCAGCGAGTGTTTAGGGTTTAGGGTTTGGGGACGGTCTTCGTCTTCTTTTGAAGCAGTCGGATGGTAAAGAATGGTTCCGGCACTGCGAGCCGTTTTTTGACACAGCTCCTGTCGAGGATGTTTTCCCGCCGTTCAATGTGCTACCCAGCACCCACCCTCGAGCTTGAAAGACCTACAATAATTACAGCAGAATGTCCATGCATCCATGATGTTCCAGAAAGAACTGCCGTCTTGCTCGGGAAGCCCTATGAATGAATTTGGGATTGTAGTTTAGTTTAGGGCTACTGCAAATTTGCCCAAAGCCGCTGAAAAGTAATCAGCAAGAGATACTTATAGTCTTCATCTCTAACACAATAGCATTTTAAGACGCCCAAAAAATCTGGTCCAACTCATACTTCAGTCCGTACATCATCCTAATTCTGAAAACCGGAAACCCTATTTAAACCTCAATGAATGGCTGTTATGAAGCTAGTCCTGCAGTATTCCGAGGCTTTGCCACTTGGTGCCCCGTTGATGATGCACCGAACATTTCAAAACAGGAGCCAGGCGCGGAGGGGCTTTTTCTTGCATGGTGTTTGAGGGTACAGGGTTTGGGGAGGAGTTTGCGGCTAGAGGGACTCGTGGCCGAAGGGTGTTGAGGGTAGTTAGGGATTTGGGGTTTGGGGGGCAGATGGAAATCTTGACATGTTATGATTCTACGATTGCTTTCTCAATGGCAAACCTGGTGGCTTTGCCTTGCTGCCTCCATGGCCTTTTTCCTTGCACGTGATAGTTGCAACGAGGATATAGTAGCAGACTGTAGGTAACCTTAACATTGAAGTGTGTTGATACGTCTAGCTCTCCTTTTGGGAGGTGGCACCTGCGGGGGACCCGATGTGTCACAGACAGATCCCGAACAAATTCCAGGGTTCTTTTGTGGGGTGCCTTTGAGGCTTAGTCATCCAAGAAGCCTCTGACGCATCGAAAGAGGGTTTAGGTTTTAGGGTTTGGGGCAACGAAAGAGGGTTTAGGCTCTAGGGAGTGGTTCAGACTCAGGGTCTGCGGTAGGGTTTAGGGCAAGGTTACGGAGTGAGACCTGGTGTCGTTTCTTTGTTTTTGAGCTCGATGACTCAGTTGCTTTCCTGCGAATATCCCCATGAGCTTTCTCTTGGGCGTCTGATATTGCAATGACAGGGGCCTAAATCATTACCACTTCTATTTTGGGTACTCCTTATGATAGCTACAGTATAATATACCTATTCACTAGGACAAGCTGTCTATACCAGTTTCCAGAGGTCAAGGCTTGCTGCAAGAGGTGTAGGTATGTGGCAAAGTCCGACCTGTCGAGTTTCTAAGATGTTCCAGAACGTATACTATCTAATCTACAGGCTCTTCCCCCAAACCGTCCAAGCATCGAGAACGTTATTTAAACTGCTCCCAGTTTCAGCCGAAAACCTCAACTCTAACACCGCGGCCCGTGTTGATGTAGTTCCACCAAAAGTTGGCACACTTTCCGATCGCTTGGATGCTTCATGACCTAAACCCTAAACCCTAAATCCTAAACCATGACCAGGTTTTGGCGCTTGGGACTTTCGCTTTGGATTTTGCCCCACCCCCCGCCACCAGTGGCATAGTAGGGGCATAGAAGGGCCTGAACGCCGCTAGCATGGTCTCTCAAAGAGAGACCCGAAACCCTAGGATTACCGAAAATGTTGTAATCCTTATTGGGGGCCTATGCCGGGCAGACGTAAAAGAGTCAACCCAACTGTAAAAAAAATCCTAAACCGAAGTTAGGGCTCGCAGGGCACATAGGAAGGGTGCTTAAGCATTCTCACCAGGCAGATGTGACTGCTACCAGGAGAACGCTGCTGAGGCCATTTCCATGGGTTTGCGGAGATAGATGATGGCATGGTTTGATAATTAACCCCTTCCCTTGAGAGATGAGGGGCTCCTCATGGGATCCTCTCTGGGCTCCGTTCGTGGGGATGGAAAAAAAAGGGTTTAGGGTTTAGGGTTTAAGGGTTTAGGGTTTAGGAGTTTAGGGGTTTAGGGTTTAGGATGCAATCATGACGGTGTAGGATTATCCATTGCTCGAGCGTCGCTCTCGTCGCCCTCTCGGAGCTCTCTCCTCGCTGCAAGACTTGGACTGACCACTTGGTCTAGGACATTTTCGGGTGGGTAGTTACTGTTTTAGGAGCCTTATAGAAGGTCTATATACCTTATAGCAGCCTTATGGAAGCCCTACATACCCTAAACTGCCCACCTGCAGTTTCATTTAACTTGGTGGGCTGCAATGTATCCCACACGGTCATCCAATAGAGTATCCCACCAGTTTTTCAGGGGTTTGTAAGTTCGATCCAAAAACGAACTGGTATAGTAGTATAGTACGTCTTAAAGTATGTCTGTGCATCTTGAAGGCAGGTGTATAAAATTTGAAATAGATGCAGGTGACATTGTACAAAGACGAAGCCCCGTTCCCCTCAATCAACTCTCTTATCGCCTGCCGTCCCCTTCGTCTTTCAGGTCGAGCTTCCGCCGGCGGTTGCGGCGCCAGGCGGGGAATGTTGGGGCATTCGTCGTGGTTGCCGTCATTCTTGCAGCTACACACTTTCCCTAAACCCTAAACCCTAAACCCCTGAACCCTAAACCCCTAAACCCTAAACCCCTAAACTCTAAACCCAAACTTCGTTGCTGGAAGACTTGGGTGGGTATAGGATGGTCATGCACCTCTAGGGTTGGTTCGGCTCTAAGGCCTTCGAAGCCTTACCTATATAGTCTCCATGGTAGTTCCTTTTTTTTTTTGGGGGGGGGGGGTACCATTGAAAATCCTTAAGATATATTTGGTTAAACCAAAAAAGGAACTACAATGTACAATGGAGACTACATGTAGGGCTGCAGTGATTGGAGATCGTTTGGAAGATCTTACTTCGATTTTTTGGTATACGTAGTCGGGACGGCTATCTTTGTGCTGTTCCTGGTATCCAGACGACTACGGGAAAGCTACAAATCCTAAGCCAAACCTGATACGCCGAAACCTTATGAAGGGTTGCAAGCCCTATGAACCCGATTGTTGAGCCCAAGGTACACGTCCTGCACATAGACATGAATCGTCAACCGTAAGCCTATAAACCCAACAAGATCGATTAGTCCTTAATTTACCTTATGACTCTTGTTCGTTGCATCCCAAGCCACACACATCGGTTCGACATCTTTGTGGCTGCTTGCGGTCGGTGCTGTCGCTGCTCGATTCCCCTCCTGCATTGTCACGCGCTAAACCGCTCGTGTTGGCAGCAGACTAGTCAAGACTGAATGCGGTTTTCAGTATTGCAAGGCAAGCAGCATCACGAGGGACTATTCGATTACATGCGCATAACAGGCAAGGCCTGTTTAGATCACGCTCAACATCTGGCAATCCGAGTCCACTTCTTTCTTGATACAGCAACAGCCTTGTCGATGACTGACTCGGGCATCACCTTTACCAAAGTCCTCATTGTGTTCATCACCAACATCATCATCATCATCATCACCATCAACATCATCACCATCCACATCATCATCATCATCAGCAACACCATCATTATGATCTTGTGTTGATCATCTTCATCTTCATGCTCATCGGCAAGCCTGCCCGACAACGCAGGCATTGTCCGATTTGAGACCTCCGTCGTGGGGTTTGGCAAGGAGCGGCGCAGTCATGTCAGAGTCTAGACTATGAGGTCTAAATGCTGATGCCGGGCAACGCTCAGCCTCAGGCGTATTCGTCGAAATCTCAAACATATGTCCCAACACCGCAGAAAGCTTTCCTCGCAATAGCCTTTGAAGCCGAGCCCTTACCCGCTAAACCTCCGAATTCGAAGCCCTCAGCCCCTGCAGAATCCTCGTAGAACCCTCGACGCCTCAGAGAAAAACCTTTCGAACACCCAGCCTCCTATCACTTTGTTTCCTCAAAAGCGGGCTATGTAAGTCCTCTCTCTCTCTCTCTCCGATCCGTCTATCTGTATATATGACATGTATCACTGTGTTGATATTCCTTAAAACAAAAAACCTAAAGCCCTACATACCCTAAACCCTAAACCCAAAGCCCTACATACCCTGAAGCTTGAAGCCCAAACTCAAACGCCCCGGACCCGATGAAGCCTCCACGTCTCGCAGGAGGCATGGCCGATGCTGGAGTGCGGGCTCCCATTAACAACACATGGGTTTAGGAGTTAGGGGTTAGGATTTTAGGGTTTTGTCGGGTTTAGGGCTTTAGGGTTGGGATGTTGAATTTGGGATTTGGGGTTTAGGGGTTAGCGTTTAGGGGCCATCAAAATCGGGCGTTTGTTTTGACGGAGATCCGTATAATCAGGATCCCAACATGTAAGGTCAGAGCTGGGTCGCTGTGTCAGCACCGAGCTGGCAGTCTGGAAGCTTATAGAGCAACTCATTGAACCTCTCTGGTATGGAAGTCTGAATAGAACCCTACACTGTAGACCCCAAATTCGTATCTATGTTTCTTAGACTTTCGACATGGTCCAATTGCCGATAAGCACGAAACTGGCCGAAGTCATCGGAATCATAAGACTAGGCCTTGGTGCACACTATGGTGTTTAGGGGTTTAGGGTTAAGCTCTACGCCCGTTTTCACTCCCTAATCCTCATGCTCTCAACACGAAACCTTGAATCCCCAAACCCTGAACTCTAAACCCTTTAACCCATACTCAGACTGCAACACCATGGGAAACATATAACATACATAAATGCCGCCACACCTTCACCAACCACACTTAGCTGACTAACTACCGGTGCAAAGCAAAGCCAAACCCTAAACCCTAAAAACCAAAAACCCTGAAAACCATCAAAAAACCCAAAAAAAACCCAAAACCTTCCCCAAAAACCCTAAACCCTAAAACAACCACAAAAACCCGAAAAAACCACGAAAAAAACAAAACAAGACCCTAAACCCCAAAAAGGCCAGCCTAAAGCCCCAGGCCGCAGCTTCGAGGCGCCTTCTGGGACCTCGTGGGCCCTCCCGGCGCCTCCGGCCTGGAGTTGTGTGTAGATTTTCGAGGAGTTCTTTACGAATTTCTAGGAGTTTCTAGGAATTCTAGGGGTTTTGCTGGGGCGTTTGGTAGGGGTTTTTGGGTTTAGGGCCTCAGGATCTTGGGTTTAGGGGTTTGGGGTTTAGGGTTGAGGGGTTTAGGGGTTTTGGGTTTAGGGGGAGTTGGTTTGTAGATTTTCGATGAGTTCTTAGGTTTTTCCAGGAAGCGTGGTTTTAGGGGGTTTTGGATTTTTAGGGTTTTTGGGAGTTTTCCGCCTCACGCTTGAGGCCTCGGCAACGGCGTTGGGACGCCTCGGATGGCACGAAGGTACCACCGTGACGCAGACCGATCCGGTCCGCAACGCGCCTCCGCGTTTGGTGCTCCGTTCCGCCCCTGTCACCATCGCCAGTAAGTGGGGAGTCTCAGTTGGGTGGCGACGGAACAGCCGAAGCAGTTGCGATTGCGAGGCAGCTGGTGGCAGAAGGAAAATCTTTGTGGACCCCGGGAACCGCAGAGAGGATCTACGAGGTCCCTCCGCTTCCATCTTCATTGTTCCCCGAGGCGGCTGCAGCAGCAGCCGAGAGTGGGGAGGCCCCTAGGCCAGTGGCACAGAAAGCGGTGCATGTGGTATTGCCCGCCACCAAAGACAATGGAGATGACAAGTGAGGAAGCTTGGAACCAGGGCTACCGAAGCTGTTGGCATTTCGATGCCCGGGAGGCCTGCTGCAACAGAGCCTCCTCGTTCCCCCACCTCCTTGCCGTCGGTGATATACCGACCGGGGAAACTCATAGGGAAAGCTTTGTTGGAACCACCGCGGGGCATGATCAATATCTCTGGGATCTCGGTACTTTGGTGGTCCTTAGGTTTTGCTGGGGCGTTTGGTTTTTGGTTTGCCGGCTTAGGGTTTGGGCTATACAGGGGTTAGGGGTTAGGGTTTAGAGCTGGAGTTTTGCTGGGGCGGTGCGTTTTTCGTTTCCCGGTTTAGGGGTTTAGGGTTTGGTGTTTAGGGGTTTACGGTTTACGGGTTTAGGGTTTAGGGGTCAGGGTTTAGGGGTTTTGGGGTTTAGGGTTTGGGGTTAAGGGTTTAGGTGTCAGGGTTCAGGGGTTAGGGCTAGGGGTTTAGGGGTTTATTCTTCCTTCTACAAGGGTTTCTGAGCTTCTGGGAGGTATGAGGATCGTACTCTGCGGGTTTTGGGACTTTAGGTTTTTTTTTTGAATTTTGAGGGTGGTTCTACCAGCCCCCCAAGGTCTCCTCTCATGAAGGCCCTACCCGTAGGCCCCTAAGTAGTTCCGTTCTATGGTTTATCTTTAGAATCCTAGAAGGTAATCCCCAAATGGAACTCCTTTGGGGGTTATGGGCATCTAGGCTACGGTCGAGGGCGGTTTGGGAGTCTGGGTACCGCCGTTGGGCTTTTGGTTTCCGGTTGCAGGGGTTCAACGCTTACTGGTCTAATCTAGGAGCCTGATTAAGAAACCTTGGCCCTTTATTAGGGTTCTTCATGTGAATATATATATATATATTGATATTGGGGTTAGAGGGCCAGGGTTTCTTCATCAAGCCCCTTCACGAGTATTGCTCTAGAAGCTATCTGCCAGATGCTAAACCCTACACCATAAAGCACTAAGCCTTCCGGATACCACCTAGTGATGCAGACGGGAGAGGAGCTCAAAAATAGCTAAGCCCCCCAAAGGAAAAGAGAGCTAAAGCCCCTAAAGCCCGCAACCCTACACCCCACTCTAATGTAGGAAACTCTAGACCCTAAAACCCCTAGGCCCTAAGCCCTAAAACCCTAAAACCCTAAAACCCTAAGCCCTAAGCCGTAAACCCTAAAACCCTAAACCCTAAAACCCTAAACCCTAAGCCCTAAGCCCTAAAACCCTAAAGCCTAAAACCCTACACCCTAAGCCCTAAACAGTAAACCCTAAAACCCTAAAGCCTAAAACCCTAAAACCCTAAACCCTGAACTGAAGGTCCCACGGCCTGAAGCAGGTTCTGGGCTTCGGGGCTCCGAGGTACATACGACCCCGAACACCCAGGGTTTGGGTTTAGGGTTTTTGGGTTAGGGTTCAGGTTTTAGGGTTTCGGTTTAGGTTTAGGGTTTGGGGTTTAGGGTTTAGGTTTAGGGTTTGGGGTGAGTTGCCAACAATACTATAGTACTACTGGAATAGTCCTGCGTAGAATATATACTGGGGCATTACCCCATTGCTGCAATCATGCCCTTTGATTTGTGTTTGAGAGTTTAGGGAACCCTGAAAAAGGAAACTTACCGCTTGAATCAGGAATCTACTCTAAACAATGATCCTGTTTTTACATCATAGCAACGATGGTGCCCAAACTCCAACAACCATGGATAGGCAGCGGCTTTGAGCAGAAAAGCAGCTATCGCCCGTCTTTAG
The DNA here is from genome assembly GCA_905231915.1 of Symbiodinium necroappetens. Taxonomy (NCBI): domain Eukaryota; class Dinophyceae; order Suessiales; family Symbiodiniaceae; genus Symbiodinium; species Symbiodinium necroappetens. The sequence goes on along the minus strand of CAJNJA010012649.1, from coordinate 301 downwards.
ACACAGGCGCCCTGCGCGTGCGCGCGCGCGCGGGTGTGTGTGTGTGTGTGTGTTTGTATTGGGTTTGTCGAAAATGGGTGGGGGTTTCTGAGGGGCATTACTGTCAAGAGGGGGTTGGTCTACAAAGGAGTCATAGGTTTTGTAAGTAGAGGGTGGTTGTTAATACGGCTGATGATATGAATCCTGCATTACCCCATAATAAGGAATATACCATAATTCCCATGGTTTAGGGTCCTTAAGGTAATGCAGGACTTTTATCATCAACCGTATCAACCCCCAAAACAACCTGCCAAAACTAGTT
>CAJNJA010012648.1:0-13019 GCA_905231915.1 Symbiodinium necroappetens | reverse complement strand
AACGTACTCCTCGGATAGAACCACGAATTCAAAGTCTCAGGAGCTCAGAACCGAGATATCAGCTTTCACACTAGGGCTACGTCTAGCTATCCTACGCCTGAAGACTCCCTCGATGAACCACTCCCTCGATGAACCAGAATCTGAAGCCGAGCCACCATGGCATTGATGTAGCCGATATCCTCTGTGCTGAAACCGAGAGTCTTATGCAGGAAGTCCACGAATGCCGCAAGAGCACCTGGGTGAAGTGATTTCGTAGACTTCAATGTTGAGCGTCGGGCATGGAGCGCAGAAACATGCGGGGCAACGGCGGAGGAAGATGCCAAGGCATACTGGTGTTCTATGCCTAGGGATGTGCTGCACCCGCAGCCTGCTGCCATGCATGCTCAGGCAGGCAGGCCCATCGAAGGCGGAGTTGAAAGGAAGTGCTTTAGGTCTGGGCACGCGACAGGATGCTTTGTTCTGTGGGAGACGAGCCTTAAATCGTGCATTGTGAGTGAAGTCGGAGACTCAAGACAAAAGCACGGTTTTTTGTCGGTGCAACCGGGAAAAAGTGGCCACGGCCTCAGCTCTGTGCTAAATTAGCACGAGGACCAGGACAATGATACTAAAACGTCGTCAAAGAAACAACCCTGCTGCAAAATGACAACTTGCATCCCAGGTGCCTGAATCAAACTGAGCACAGGCGGAGAAGCCGGTAAACAGCAGCAAATATCGAAAAGGTGCCGCCATTGCGTCGAAATGGACGGCGACTTTGTGTATCAGCACTCCGTCTTCAAGGCACTGGTTCACCTAGAACCAAACATCCACGCTGTCCCTGATGCACTGATGCAACTCGTATCTCTCGGCCTTTTCGCCCGGGGGGGGGGGAGGGGGGCTGAAAGCCTGCTCAGAAAACCGGGTAACAAACGACGACAAAGGTTGTGGAAGCCGGCAAACGGCTAGGGCTTGGCTTTGTAAGTTCAGCCGATGCAACCCTTTAGTTCAGGTCCCATTCGCATCGTATCTGACACCATCCTCACCACAATCGTCATCAGCTTCATCAACATTGTCACCGTCATTGTCGTCAACGTCACCACACCAACCCGCAGCCGCCGCGATCATCGCCGCCGTCGTTACCATTATCATCATCCTCAGCATCAGACTCGTTGTCGTTGCCAGCACATTCTTGTGATCCTCGTTTGTGTTAAAGTCACCATTGTCATCGTCATCATCATCTTCATCATCAAGGTTGGAATCCTTGTCATTGCCAGTATGTTCTTATCATCCTACCATCATCATCGCCATCATCCCTTCCAGCCATCTGCCTCATCTGTTCGTGGTTGTCCTCACGACCCTGACCTTGATTACATGCATGTTTGGGTGTACGATCGTGATCACCAACCGCATAAGCAGAACTGCATCGCCAGCGCCATCAACGAGATCGCCACCGACTTTGCTATGCATCCAGGTTTTGGTCTTGGCATTGCAATGCACGTAGAGCGCACGGACTGTACCCTGACTCGGACTCATGCAATCATGATGGTGATGACGCCCGATTTTCCAATCAGCAGCGCTTCTGCATGCGCCGACACATGTTCGAGAAGAAGGCACGACCTGGCGCGCGAGAATGTTCAAACTGCTTTCACAAGAACTGTTTACCCTTAGAATGTCGTTTTGGGGAGTCAACATTCAAGGTATTAGCAGCTTCGGGGGCGAAGGGTTTAGGGTTTAACCGTTTGCGTTTACAATGTGTGGCTTGAAGATTCTGCATATTGAAGTCGAGGGTTTGGGAGGGTATCAAGTTGGCCAAACAGACGGTCAACGTGGGCCTTTGCATTCCATAGCCGACAACGTATCAAATCTGGAGCAGGTTGTGTTTGCGTTTGGATCTCGGGTGGGGCCGGGTGTCGCTTTGAAGCTTTTCGGACACCCGAATGCCCGAATGATCAAAACAAGAGATTCCACACTACGCGAGTACGTAATGTTGGAATGACGGAAAAGCTGAAACTACACTTGTCCTCAGTGGCCTGCACTTCTTTACGTTGACCAGCTGCTCGGAGCTTCAGCAAAAGCGCACTGACACATTGCCTTCTGTCTTGCGACCCTACAAGCCGTTGATCTCGTTTGATGCCCGGGCGACATCTATGTACCCATACTCACCCTCACAGGCCTGCACTTCTTCGTCGCTGCTGGAGCTGACCTTGCCAAGGGCTAGATGTCGACGGCAAGGTCCCAGGGGCACGATTACAGCAGCTCTGAGGTGACGATGCCCTGAACCTCCTACCAGTAGCCACTAGACTTCGTAAGCCTCCCAAAATCCACGAATCTGAGACAATCCGGGCTGGGTCTGACACGCCGAAGAGCGTCTTGGAAGACGTCGGCCGGCATGCTTTCGCCTCATTTCATTCTGGCTTCTCAATGAACTTCCGTGACTTTCGTACCACTGCAGAGACCACAAAGGCGCGAGCTCTTGCCCTGCTCATCGAGCCACACTGCCCAGATGACAGGTCACGAGCACGTTCTCACCTGCCGACTCCAGGAGCCGCATGCGAAGCCAGCAAGGCTGCACAACACGATATCGGCGATTGTGTGGGCCTCAACCACCTTCAACCCGAGAAGCAGCAGCAAGCGTCGAGCCAGAACAGCGACAACTGCCGGCGTCCGGCTGTGACTCCAACTGACAAGTCTGAGACGAGAGCTTCGCAGGCTGGGCAGCATAAGCCAACGAAGTCCCAAGTCAAGGCCCCAGGGCACGGTGGTGGTTGAGTACTGGGTCATGCCTTGATGCCTGTCCGCATCTGTCAGCTGTCAACCCTCATACAAGTGAAGAAGCTGCCGATCCAGGACGGCCTCTCCCACAAAGCTCTACCGTCCGGCAAACCACTGGCGCCTCTTCCGGGTCCTTCAGCGCTTAAGTCCTTCAGCTGAAGGCCCCCATCTTCAAGCGAGAGGGCGGATGCCCGACCTGGGCCTTATCAAGCCGGTCCTCGGAAATTGAGGAGAACTGCACGGTTTTGTTGATGGTCGTGGCCGTGCTGAGCCTCGCAAGTCGAAAGCAATCTCGCACCCCTCCCCACAAGCCAAGCAACAGCTGTGTCCTGCTTGTAGCCGTCCAGCCTGTGGAAGTTGGCCGGCGCGTGTGCCTTGCTCCCGAAGGTCTGGAAGACCGATGCGCTGACGGGGCCCGCTGCCTGGCGGCATCAACCCTGGCTCCTCTGAGGTGTGACGTACAACGGCCGTAGGCCGTAGGCGCCTGAACCAGAATCTCCACGGGATGGGTAAAGAGCGGGCTGGGTCTGCCAGGCTCTGGAGCACGCCGCTTCACCGGCACCAAAGCCGACTCTCCCTGAGACCAGCGTGAACCACAAGACACAGGAGCCGGTGACTTCAACGAGGCCGGAGCTTTGGCTGCAAGGTGTTGCGAACACCTTCGCCTTCGCTTTCTGCGCTTCGGGCACGTAAGACCGGACAGGAAGGCCCACTAGTTGAGGAACCTGTGCGAGTCACACCTTCCCTTCCAGCACTGGCTGCAAGTAGCAGGGCCTGGAGGTATGCCGGCGTCTACCGCATGGTTCTTGACCGCGTGGGCCGGGTCGGCTCCGGGTTCATGGCTTGCATCTGCAGCGTGCGCCGCTGTGCGGCCGACGAGTCCGGCACGCCGAGGACGCGACGTGCTGGCCAGGCCTTCGCGCAGCAAGGTTGCTGACCTCACAAGAGGATGTCTAGAAGTGGCTGCACAACACAGCTTCAAAGGCACCCAACAGCGTGATGAGGCAGTCAAAGATGATGTCCTGTGCTTCAGCGTTGGTGCAGCAAGTCTGTGCAGTCAAGCGTTTCAACGCCCGGAGGTCGAGTACTTCGGGTCCTCCGGCGGGAAGTCGAGCTCAGGCTCAGATCGGAGCAAGTGGTAGGCGCGCTGGCAGGACAGTTTCGACACCACCTAAGAAAAATCGAAACTCAACCGATCGAGCTCCTGCGGTTTCAACGACATGCCACCCCTGCCAGTTAAGGAAACGTGTCAGAGCGACGCACCAACATCGCAGCCCCAAGCCTCCTGGAAAACAACACACTGCTCCATGTGTCAAGCGAGTCATAGCAGTCTGGTGCTCCTGCACTCTGCTGCCACCCGCACGAAGTCTTCCTCGCTGCTGGCCATGGAGATGCCGCTGACAATGCACATCCCCTGCGCCACACGGTGAAGCTAAAAGCACACAGCACACAGCATCATCGCTCATGATCGGGCATCATCGCCTGCGTGCTCTTCAGGCCCTCTGCGATCACCTCCCAGCTCATCGAGCTGATGCGCCGGCAGCCGGGGAGCCTGTGGGTGCACGGCGCACCTCCGCACAAACTTGCCCATGGCAGCTTTGCTCTCAAAGTCCGGCACGTCCAGGCTCACGTCCAAGAGCTCGGCCTGGCACTGACTAGACCCAAGCCTTGCAGGAACCGCCACGCGGAGCCTAAACGCGGGGACAAAGAGCCATGCCCCAAGCTCCAAGCAAGAAGAGAGTGCACTAACAGAAAGACAAGACGGGGATCTCAGAGGACACGTTGCGTCGCGGAAATGCCTTCACCGTTTTGAAACTGCACTGCCAGCATGAACTGTGAAATGCACATTTTTGCGGCTGGCAAACCATCACTCACTTACTGTCAAGATGCGAACATTAGATTAAAGATATGTAGCCATGGAGAAGCCACGGAAATTTTTCATTCAAGGCACAACTGCCAAGAAACACAACCTCCGGTGACTTTTGCCCCACGCCATGCCGTTTTCTGACCCACACATCTGCAAGCTTGAATGTTCTGCAGCTTGCTGAGCGCAGCTCCAGCAGATGCCGGAGCAGGCGCGACCAAGACTGCCAACGGAGGGGCTTCACACGCACCGCCTAGAATCCACCCTCAAACATGCCCGCGCAAGTTGGCGCCCAAGAATCAGTGCAACAAGTAGCTGATCATCGCTTGACTGCATCTAAACGAGGACAAAGCAGCGACTTAGCAGAACCCTTCTCCCCATCTCACTTCCTGAACAAAAAACGAAAAATCACGATAACTGTAACAATCAGCAACCTGGCAACCAGTTGCTGTAAACCCGCCTGCGGTGCTGTTGCAGCCACCCTCTCCGCCGTAGCTGCTGTGGCCTGGCTGGATTTGAAAAGCAGCTGTAATTTTGGTGTACATGTTCACATTGCTGATTTCGGAGACCCAATCTAAACCCTCAGCATCTGCGAATCGCTCTCGTCACACACAAGGCATTCTGTTGGACGACCCGAACCTGTTCTGAACAAATCTACCCGCGAAAGGAAGGTTTTTCGACGTTGGGCATTGGAACCTGGAAGTTCAAGAACATACCGCTGTTTGAATGGATCTTCTGCTGATGTGTCGAATCAAAGTGCTACTTTGATTCGTTGGTATGACGAACTGTGTCACATTTCGTCTTGTGTCCGCCGAAGGCAGTAACCCCCAAGCCTGAAAGACCTGGAACCATGATGCCTGTAGCCACCCCTGAACCCCAAACTTGAGGATTTCACGATGGCAATGTAAGGGCAAAACTCCGAACCTGAAAATGCCCCACACCCTATCCATGTAAAGTCATGCTGGTGGAGCTGGCATGTGGGGATCCTTGTGATGACAATCTGTGCGGCAGACGGAATGGCTCGAAGTAGCCATGTCAGCAAGACACAGATAGCTAAAGTATCTTCGGAAGTCAGAGCTGTGCACAGAAGCGCTTTGGCACTTTAGCTTGTGGGTGAAAAGAAATTCGATCCGTTGTGCGAGCACTCATGGTCCTCTGAGCCTTCTAACCTGTTGTTACCACGTTGAGGAGACGAAGAACAAGGTTAAACCCAGCGGGTTTTCCTCTGCAGGTTATGAGCGCCCAACCTACCGCTGTGACTCCAGTTCTTGAAGGCGAAGAAGCAGGACCTACTTACGGCACAGCGCAGCATCAGGGAGACCGAGCAGCACCTCCCAATGGAGGCGAAGAACGGGTGCATAGAGACCAAGTGCTGATGAATGGGGTGGATCACCGGAGAGAGGAAGCCCCTCGCGAAGCCCCGCTTCCGGCGGAGCCGCGGGTGGCAGGCCCGACGGAAGGTGACCACCAGAGTTCTGGAGCATTGGATACTAGACCCGCAGAGCCGGGAAGGGAGATGACTGTGAGTCGGCCGATACAGGATGCTGGAACGGACAGCGACTTTTTATCTATTACTGGAAGCCCGCCATCGCCGCGACGCGTACGTACGGCAGCTGGATCCCGTGGGGATCAACCGCATCAGGCCGAGCGAACTGTGGAGATGGCGGCGTATTCCTACGAGGCTGCTGAAGGAGCTCCAGGAGTACGCTGGGTGACAAGACTAACCGAATTTCTGAAAGCCACTACAGTCAGGACGCAGGGGCTTCAGGGTAGGGTGCTTGAGGGTTTAGGTTTAACGGCAACCCAGGGGACACACCCTACATTCACATACCCACAGCAGCAACAGCCGCAGCAGCAGATGCAGCCCACGTCGTTCTCGCCTATCAGAAGGATTGAGGATCTGATTTTCTCTCCGCCTGAAGAGTTACCCCCGGAATATCAAGGCTCTGGTGGGCAGCAAGGACCGCTACCTGGAGGAGAACGCCCAGGACCTCTTCGACGGCAGGTTCAACAGAGGGAAGCATCCGCCCTGTTCACGCCAGAGCAAACAAACCGCTTGAGACAGTTGTCAAGAGAAGCACCCTTGATATACCCCCACACGACAAGCTCTACGTCTTCAGAGGAGGTTCAAGCAGAAGTGCAAAGGCAACTAGCTCAGTATGTGCGGAGATATGAGGGAGAAGCGGATCACCTACGAGGGCAAGTTCGACAGCTACGAAATGAAAGAGATCAATTGTTAGCGGCGAGTATGCCGACGCCGGTTTTTCCCCCAGGTGATCGGGCTTATGCGGCAGCGCAAGAGCCTCTACCTGGAAGCAATCGGGCTTATGCAGTGCAAGAGCCTCTACCTGGAAGCAGTCGGGCTTATGCAGCGCAAGAGCCTTTACCGGAAAGCAGTCGGGCTTATGCAACAGTGCAAGAGCCTCTACCTGGAAGCAGTCGGGCTTATGCAGCAGTGCAAGAGCCTCTACCTGGAAGCAGTCGGGCTTATGTAGCAGCGCAAGAACATCTACCAGGAAGTGATCGGGCCTATGCAACACGACACCCCCGAGTGGAGTACTTCGACATCGCGCGCGAAGACACAGGACTTCAAGGGCATCAACAGACAGACGCAGGACTTCGAGGGCATCAACAGACAGACGCAGGACTTCGAGGGCATCAAGCGCAAGGCGGTGCTCAACAGCAAGGTGGTCCTGGCCTTTATGGCGGTGCTCAACAGCAAGGTGGTCCTGGCCGTTATGGCGGTGCTCAACAGCAAGGTGGTCCTGATCTTTATGGCGGTGCTCAACAGCAAGGTGGTCCTGATCTTTATAGCGGTGCTCAACAGCAAGGTGGTCCTGGCCTTAACAGTGGTGCTCAACAGCAAGGTGGCTCTGGTCCTCGCGGCGGTGGACAGAACACAGAAGGCTCAAGGGAAGGGGAAAAACAGCCTACGCAACTGGACTTGTTGAGCGTGATAGCTACAGGAATGCGGCAGCTTCAAGATGTCCAGACCAAGGTTCTTCAGAAAAAGAGTGCGACTGATGAGCCGGAGACAGTGAAGCCAGGCGTTGCAAGCTTGCCAACCTTAAAACCCCCGGATCCAGTGACGTCACCGGTTGAGGTACAGGATTGGCTCCAGTTACTCCAAGCCCCGATGGCGGACCTGTCAGACAGTTCATGTGAGTGGTGGGCCAAGATACAGGAGCTAGCCACAGATGGATACAAGCAGTGGGCGAACGCATCGCCCATGGAAAGGTTGGCGATGAAGCCGCCAAGGGACAAGTCGCTTGAGGAGGGGAAGTATGCAAGGTTGAATTCCCGGGCGGCCTCCATGCTCCTGAGCTCGCTCGATGATACAGTCCGTGCGGACCTCGTTGCAAGGCGGAGCACCCACTCAGCAAGCCAGATAATCTACAGAGTGCTGACGTTGTATCAACCAGGCGGTGAAGCGGAGAAGAAGCTGGTGTTGGACCAGCTTCAGTCGCCAACGAGAAGGGAAGACCCGTCGGCAGCAGCGAGTGCGTTGCGAGAATGGGAGCGGTGGTTTAGAAGGGCGTCGGATGTAGGAGTAGCAACTCCTGACCCTACAGTCTTGTCACGAGCCTTGGCGACGATAATGCAGCCAGTCCTCGAGACCTACCCGGAGGCAGCCTTCAGAACATCCTTGGTGAGGAACAACCTTCGGTTGGACACGAATCCAACGGAGTCTGCCGTGCTCTCGTTCCACCGCCACCTTTTAGCGGAAGCAGAAGCACTTGCTACAGGACCGAAGGCGAGGACGGGCGGAACAACTACGATGACCGAGGCGGAGGCGCACAAGAAGTGGAGAAACCTCCAAAGCCGAAGGCGCCCACTACCGCTTCACCTACGACCCAGACGAAGGCTTGCAAGTGGTTTGCTAAGTCGGATGAAGGATGCAGGCGGGGCGCCGATTGCAAGTTCGCTCATGAGTGGGGCCAAGTGCCAAAAAATGGGCGTTGCCTTGTATGCTCTGCCGTGGGACATCAGAAGAAAGACTGTCCCACGAGAGACAAGTCAATGCAGAAGCCAACGCGGACAAGGGAAACCCCTGCTCAGAACCAAGCCAACAACCCGGTGACCAACAAGGCGATGAACGCGGGAGGAGAACCGACCTCTCCGACACAGCCTGCAGCAGAGCCTTCTCCGGTGACTTCCCCAACCACGCGGTCGAGCACAGGCGCGACCGAGGAGAATCCAGAAGACCTCAAGCAGATGATAGCAGACGCCTCAAAGATGCTGAAGACGATGATGGCTTCTTCTGCCTCGACGGCGCAATCGTCCTCTACCTTTACAGCCCCGACCTATGAGTCGATCCAAAGGCAGCTGGATGAGCTGATGAAGTTAAGAGCTGTCAAGGTGTCCAAGGAAGCTGAAAAAGAAGGCGCTCTCCTAGACTCCGGCTCTACACATGTGCTCAGACCAGCTAAAGATGAGAACGAGAAGAAGGGCAGCCAACAGGTAAGCGTCACTTTGGCTGGAGATGAACAGCGTCTACTGCATCAAACTGCGTCTGGAAGCATCATCGTGGATACGGCTGAGAACGAAAAGAAGGCCCAAACGATAATACCGTTCGGGAAGATGATTGAATGCTTGGGTTGCACACTCCGTTGGACCCGAGGAGGCATACACCTACACCATCCACGGTTTGGTCGGATACGCACAAGGCTGAAGGGTGGATGCCCCGAGATCATCGACGAGGTTCAGGCTGCGGCTATCATTACGGAGCTTGAAATGAAGCAGGCGGAGGAGTTGAAGGCGCGGACCCAAGGACTCCAAGACCAACTCAACGCTATCAAGGCCTTGGAAGTACGGAATGAGGATTGGAGAGTATTGCTTGCAAAGTATGTCATGAGTGGAAGGGCGGTGGATGGGTTACAAGCGTTACACAAATCCCCGGTGTTTGAGGACCTCCCTGGCGACATCAAGGCAATCACTGTTCCTAACCTGGACCGATCCTCAAAGGCTGGTTGGGAGTATCTGAAGCTTCTACCTCTTCCAAGGCGTATGAGGAAAAGGCTGTTCAAGTCGAGTACCTGGGTGTTGAACATGTTCGGCGGCAAGGACAAGGCGAAGGACCCTGTTCAAGCTTTATCGGGGGCATCTTCCTCAAGGTACCCTGGCGAGGTGGTGGTGTTAAACGTGGACATCTTGTTGGATGAGGGTTGGAACCTAAGGGGTGAGGCTTACAAGGCGCTGTTGTGGGGAGCAATGAATGCAAAGGTCAAAGCGGTCGTTGGTGCCCCCCCTTCCAAGACTATCATGAAGTCAGCCGAATCAATGCAAGATGAAGTTAGACATCACCGAGACCTCGAGCTGCTCACGAAGCATTTCTTCCTGTACCTCGTTGCCTTCACCTCCGGCGAGGGAGAAGACCCGGCGTTTGTGTATGGAGCCCCAGAGGACTCAACCAAGCTTTGGTCTACAAAAATGGTAGCGAAGTTCAGAGAGGTGGTCTCAGAGAATGGGATGATGGAGAGTGCGTTCGACCAGGGCGACTTTGGCCATCCTATGGTGGCCCCTACAAGGTTCCTTCACAACGTGGGAATGGAAGCCCACGAGGGTGTCAGGGACGCAAGGAGCGACGCAGAAAGAAGGGCCGCAGGCGGAGGACTCTCTTCTACGAGGTTGTGCCCGGGAGTCAGAAGAGTGGTGGCCGATGGCATCAGGGCAAAGGGCATTGGAGATGGTCGCGACCAAAGTGATCATGAAGAGTCCTTGGAGATTCGGAAGATGACAAAGGAGCAAGGTTGGCGACTACATCTTCTACGAGATCATGTTCCCTTCAGGCGCGATTGTGAACAATGCGTGATGTCGCTCGGAACCGGGCGCCAGCACCGGAGGGTGAAGCAAAGGAGTGCACATGTGCTCAGTGTGGACGTTGGGGGGCCGATGCGTGTGAAGTCAAAGGGCGCCCACGGATCAGGATACAAGTTTTTCTTGGCTGCGGCGTACTCCATGCCTCGATTCCCAGACATCGAGGAGGCAGAGGACCCACTCCCTGAGGACCTCGCGGCCCCAGACTATGACTTCGCGGACCTGGAGATCGAAAAGGAGCCCGAGGACGAGCACCTCTCGATGTATGAGTCGTCGGATGTTGAGGAGGAGTTGGAGCCAGCAGCAAGGAAGGTCACCGCAGCAGACAAGTTATGGGACGATGACAAGGAGGCTGCAGAGATCCAAGAAAAGGATGAGAAAGAGAATGAGGAGGAAGGGAACGCTGAGATCCCCATGGACTACCTGTACTTTGTGAAGCCGTTAAAGTCCAAGGCTGGCAAGCATGTGAAAATGGCAATTCAAGAATTGGTTTTGCAGCTACGACATGAGAACTTGCCGGTGGTGAGGATTCATTCAGACAGGGCCCACGAGATGAGATCAGCGGCGTTGAGAGAATGGACTCTCAACAACAACATCCTCCTCACGAGGACTGAAGGCCAGAGCCCGCAAGCAAAAGGAACAGCTGAAAGAGCGATCCGCTTCATGAAGGGCAAGGCGCGGATGCTTCTCAGGTCCTCGGGCCTTGATACGAGGCATTGGGCTACAGCAATGATTACAGCAGCGTACAATCAGCGAGAGGAGCGACTACGGCCAGAAACCCACAAACCAGTATGCCCTTATGGATCCCCTGTCGCTATCAAGAAGAAGAGGTATGGACAGGGAGGAAAGTACGACCTCCAAGGTGGACAAAAGGGGTATATCTGGGACCGGTGTGGGATGTTGGTGGTGGTTCGGCAGTACTTGAAGATGAAACGAGGAGAATTACCGTGACAACGCATATTCGTCCTCGACTACATGACCCCGGAGTGGTCGCAGAAGAGCCGGTGATTGAGTTCGAGCCCCCCGTGCGACGAAGGCTTCGGCGAAAGGTCCCGGTGGATGATGATGGCCTGGAAATCAAGGCTGCTCGTATGAAGATTCTGAACGAAGGTGAGGCGCACCTTCGGGAAGAAATTGTCAAGGAAGCTACCGGGTTTGGGGTGAAGCGGCCTCAAATCAGAGCTGAGGGAGAACCTGCCCCTGAGGAAGGTTATATGACGTTTGGAGCATTCCAGCATGGAGGAGTGGTTGGGATCACAAGAGCAACCCGCGACAACCCGGAGCTGGCGGCAAAGATCGCGGCGTTAGTCGCGGAGAAGTTCCCAGAGGAGGTGTTCTCTTCAGTGACCATCGTGAACAATGTGGTGATGCCGATCCACAAGGATGTCTACAATGACAAAACGACGAAGAACCTGGTGGTGCCTCTCCAGGTTACCAATGATGCAGGGTTATGGGAGCAGCTTCTACCAGGCGATGAATACAAAGGCAACTATAAGGAGATGGAGTTTAAGGGTCGTATGGTACCAGGCCAAGTGTATCCATTGCAAAAGGAGCAAAGAATCAACCCATCCCGTCTACATGGAGCAGTACAACCTACAAAGGGCCCACGGCTATTGTTGGCGGGCTATACCATTGGCTCGTGGAAGAAGCTGAAGGAACCCGAGAAGGAGGTCCTCAACAACCTTGGGTTTCAAGTACCAGACGAATAAGATGAGTACTACCTGAAGAGCCTTAACCGAGGATCGAGGAGCCTTGAGATTTCCGTATATGATGGATGAAGAGGAAGCCTTCAACGACTTTCACGAGAAGGACCCGGCCATTGAGGTGGAAGAAGACATTGCAAGGTGTGCGAAGGCAGCGGCGGAGAATTTGTACACCTACGACATCGAGCGTGTCCTATCCGAACTCAAGGGAGAGGAGCTCAGAGTGGTGCACACGGTACACCAGTCAAAGGTGGACGCCAACATCAAGGAGTGGATACCTTCAATGGCAGAGGAGGTACAGGCCCTGGAGGGGATGAACGCTATAAGGAGAAGACGTGGACAAGATGCCAAGGATTACCTCGCCCAGCCTGGCGTGGTGGTGGTACCAGGAAAAGGGGTTTTCACAGTGAAACCCCCGTCGAAAGAAGGCTCAGCGTACCGAAGGAAAAGCCGCATTGTCAGCTGCGGCAACTTCCAACCAAAGGGAGAAGCTGAGTCCAACTACTCAGGAGGGGCGGCAAGCGAAGCAGTGAGGCTGGGCATCGCGGAGTCCGCCCGGCGCAAGTGGTGGGTTTTTACAGGGGATGTGTGCAACGCATTCCTGAGAGCTCCAGTACCAGAAGGGACAAAGCTCGCACTTAGGCCACCGGCTGTGTTAGTCCGTGCCGGACTGGCAGAGCCGGGAGAAGTGTGGGAAGTTCTCACAGCGATGTACGGATTTCGCACCTCCCCCCGTTGGTGGTCTACATATCGAACAAGGACGATGCAGGCCGGAAAAACCACGAGCGGTTACACTTTCAAGCAAGGGGTGGCGGATGAGAGCGCGCAATAACAGCGCAAAAACGAGGGGGCAATAGCTGCCCAAAACCTCAAAAATACGATTCCCG